>VWPV01011895.1:0-23777 GCA_013389885.1 Geococcyx californianus
CCAGCCCCTTCCCCAGCTTCCCTGCCCTTCTCGAGCCAGGGCTTCACAGCCCCCTGAGCAGGCGGTTGGAGCCATCTCCACCGCCCCGGGGTAACAGCCAACTGTGGCTTTGGCCGGAGTTAGCAGTCATCAGGTACATAACCGGGTGCCAGGAGGATGGGTGCCACAGGAGACTGGGGCCAGGCTCTGTGCTCGCCCTGTCCCCGGGAGGGGACATTTGCGGTTTGGCTGCCTGAGCCTGGATGAGGTCTGACGGTGCCCGTTGGAGCTGGGCAGTGGCTGCTATTCCCTGCTCCTCCAGTGAGGCGTTTTCCCAATGCCATCTCCCAGCATCAGCCCAGTTGCCCTCCCTGCACTCCAAATCAGCGCTGCCATCCGCTGTGGCCCCACGGCGCTGGGACGGGGTGACCCTGTGCCAGAGGTGCCCAGCACAGCCCATGCATGGTGTCCCTGGGACAGAGCTGTACCCACTGCCCCTTCCCCACAGGTTAATTTCATTTTAATTACTGCACCTGCTGACTGGGGAACAAACAGGTCGATGCTTGCGGAGGTGCTGCTGGGGAGCGGGAATAGAGGGGACAGTGCCAGGTACCCAGGAGAATGAGGGCTGGGGTGAGGGCACCCACGGTGAGCCAGGCAAACAACACTGGCTGTTGGGGACAGGCAGGGTGTGAGCACAGTGGCATTTCCATGCCAGGAGGCACCTTCCTGCAGGTGTTCACTGCCCAACCAGGCCCACCCACAAACAAACGCAGAGGGTGCCACCCACGAGCAGGCAGACCCTGCTCCGCTCCAGCCAAGGGCCTTCCCCACTCATCTCGTGCCCCCCCTCACCGTTAATTCAGCTACAGCCTCTTCCAGCAGACTGAGACTGGTGCCAACACTGCTTTATGTTCATTGAGCCGCGGGATGAAGCAACAGAGCTGTTAATTTATCCATGCTCGCCTTTCCCGGGGGGCGCGCAGTGGGTTACTGGGGACAGGCACAGCCCGGGGAGCGCAAGTGCAGTCCCACAGCCACTGCCGTGGCTGCCAGCAGGGCCAGGGTGGATCCAGCACGCCTTGCAGGAATATTTTGTCACATTTTTTTCTGTAAAACACTATTCCCCATCCATATGAGTCAGCCTGGCTCCCTGGGCAGAGCCACTGCTGGCCCAGGCGTGGGCACGGGGATGCCAAGGGATGCCATGGCTGGCCAGAGCTATGGCCCCAGCCCATCCCAACATCCTGGGGAGCCTCAGCCCATCCTTAATACCAAGAGGAGGATGAGCCAGGGGGTGTGAGGGGCTGAGGGCTGCTGGGACGCAGCAACCAGAGCAGTGGCCCCTGCCCTGGGAGTGTCCCGCTCCCCCTGGGCAGCAGGGAAGCTGTCTTGGGTGGGGGAAGTCAATAAATTAATGGGAAAAGAGCAAAAGGGTAAAACACTGCCAGGGACAACGGGCAGGCAGCCCCTGCCAGGCCACAAGGAGGGGACAGAGGGACAGGGAGGTGAGGAACGCGGGGGGAAGGCGATGGCTCTGCGTCCTTCCACATGCTGACAGCGTCCTGGAAGCGGCTGCCCAGGGTCAGTTGTTGTTCATGATCCACCAGGAAGCTGTTAGAGAGAGGGGCAGGGGTCAGGGATGGGCAGTTAAACAGGGAAAGGGGGATTAGGGGTGGCAGAGGGGGGATCCAGACCCGCTTGGGAGGCTTTCCTGAAGTTCCTTGGCAGCTGGCTGTAACGCCCCCACTGCCCTGGAGTAGGGAGCACAGCCATGGCATGGCCTGGAGAGGGTGACACCCCCCCCCTCCTCCCCCTCTCCACCCCGAGCTGTGTGACTGCTGTGGGGGAGCACTGGGAATGTGGGACCAGTGGGTCAGTGGAAGCCCTGCCAGCATGGGATTTAGTCCAAATTAATCCACGGTCCCTGTTATTTTACACAAGTCCCGAAAGTGACAGCAAACTGGGGCTTCAATTGGTCTGAGCTATCACCAGGCTCTCCCAGTTCCTCACATCTTACTGGTACCATGGGATACACGCACGCTCCCCGAGCTGCTCTCTCCTCTGACTCAGCACCACGGAGCTGAGAAATGAACCTGGGCTGCAGCCCCTGGCACTGATCCAGGAGGGCCAGTGCTTTGGAGAGAGGGTTCAGGGCGTAGGTGAAATAAAATGAGGCATCAGGCATCTTCAAGCTTCAATCTCAGCTTATCAGCTCCCTGGGATGTGCTCCCAGCTGCATGGCTGCCAGGGCTGGAGCGTATCCCACAGGCAGGGGAGAGGCCCCACAGCACTGCCACCACACTGCTGGGAAAACAGGTCTCCCTCTGGTTTGAGAAACACCTTAGGTCACCCCCAAACCCATCTTCTGCTCTAGCGTGAGCCAAGGCACCTGTTCCCGCACTGCTCCTGCCCTCCATGGAACAGCCGGAGCAGAGTGTGGGACGGAGGAGATCGCCCAGCCCCCAGGTCCCCCTCACCTGGGAAGAGCATGGTGGTCAGCAGCTCAGGGGACTCCAGCAAGCTGATGATGGACCGCTGGAAAGTCTTGCTGCAGCTGGACTGCAAGTGGCTGGAAAAGAGAGCGCAGAGTCAGGAGGGTGAAAGCCTCCCGGCTGTAGAAGCGGTTGTGCACCGCGATCCCTGCCCCCCAATCCTTTACCAGGGCATTCACCCCCTTCCACTGCAAACAGACAGCCCCGTTCAACATATTCATCAACGATCTGGACGAGGGCACTGAGTGCTCTCTCAGCAGGTCTGCAGATGGCACCAAGCTGGGTGCACATGTGGCTTGAAGGCAGGGAGGCTCTGCAGAGGAGTCTGGACAGGCTGGGTCCATGGGCTGAGACCAACGGGATGAGGTGCAACAAGGCCAAGTGCTGAGTCCTCCACTGGGGACACAACAACCCCACACAGCGTTACAGCCTTGGGGCAGAGTGGCTGGAGAGCTGCCTGGCAGAGAGGGACCTGGGGGTGTTGGTTGGCAGCGGCTGAACATGAGCCAGCAGTGGCCCAGGTGGCCAAGAGGGCCAATGGCATCTGGGCCTGTGTCAGCCCCAGNTTTCCTTCACTGAATGGATTCTTGAGCACTGGCAGAGGCTGCCAAGGAAGGGGTGGAGTCCCCATCCCTGGAGGTGTAGATGACGTGCTCAGGGATGTGGTTTAGCAGTGGACAGGTACAGCTGCACCAGATGATCTCAAAGGTCTTTGCCAACCAAGCGATTCTGTGATTCTATGAAATGGCCCCGTTCAGGGGGAGCAGTCACGGAGGGGAGCAGCGGGGTCCCAGTGCAGCCCCGAGGGGAACCCCCTTCCATCCACCCCAAGCATCCCGCCCCAGCTCCACACAAGGAACCAACCTTCTCCACGAAGTCACGTCCTGCCAGAACTCGTACAGGATGAAGCAGGCCTCATCCGCCAGCTTGCAGGCAGACACACTGTGGGGACAGGAGCAACCCTGAGACGGGGCAAGCTGGTCCCATCAGGTCTGGGAGCGAGGGGCAGCGCTCTGCACAAGCCTCACCACCAGGCTTTCAAAGAGCAGTTGGGATGCATCCACAAGTTGTGGCTCCCGGGGCCAGCTGGCAGCACCAGGGGATCCCAAGTTCCTGCAGCCAGGTGGCAGGAGACCTTTATAGCCATTAAATCCTTGCTGCTGCCCAGAAACCAGCAAGTTTTATGCTTTATTAAGGATTTCTTAGTGCATTCCTAGCACTGCAGCCCGGCGAGGGAGCTCATCCTTCCAGCCCTTTGGAATACGTGCGTGTCACCCCTCACCCTTCACATGGAGAGAAACTGAGGCACGAGCACAAGGAGCTGAGATAACAGCATAAACCCACAGCTCACTGCCCTCCAGATGTGACACTCTTTCACCAGGTGATGCTTCCCATGCTCCTTCTTGCCTGAGGAACAGGCTGGGGCTTTTTCCAGCCCATGGGAAGACGGAGAGGGAAGCAGCAGGGAGACAGGAGAGCAAGGCTCAGGGTGCTGGGCCTGGGGACCATCTGCACGCGCCTGCAGTGTCAGTAATTCCAGCTGAGGATGAAGGTTTCCTCCAGCTGCTGCTAAGGGCTGCAAGAAGGGGCCAAGCCCTGGGGGAGAGCAAAGCAACTCAACTGGCAGCTCAGAGGCTGCTGTGCCGGGGCTGCAACGTGTTTTGCAATTCCCTGGCGTGAACCAGGACAGTGGGGTCTCCTGGGACTTCGTTCCAGCTTTCCATTCATGTGGAGATCCGGCCCGTGCAGCTACGCAGTTGTCTGCACTAACAGTTCTCGTGACACAGAAAAAGCCCCTTGATTCTAAAAAGAAAAAAATACTGTTCCCTATGCCACACGTGTTTAAACAAGCATCTTCCTTTTGTTTGGGCTGAAAACACAATTTTGTCCTGTTGGAACTGAAGAGTTGAAAAATGACACTTTAAATGGGAACAGCACGAACACTTCCCGCTGAAAGCGGCTTGAAACCTCCCGTGGGAGAAGGAAAGCGCCTCTCAAAGCACAGCTGTGCCATCTCCAGGGACAGGCTGGGGTGCCACGTCACCCGAGTCAGACCTGGGCTCCATCCCCAGCTCTGTCTGGAGCTCCACAGCGGTGCTGGGGAGCAGCGCCTTGGTCTCACGCTGGTTCATTCTGTGACATGAGTTCTCCTTTTGGCCTCCCTCCCCCCCCATTACTTATTCAGTGCCCACCCATGCACCAACCAGCACACAAAGCATCCTGTAAAAACCCTTTTGTCCCCCAGGGCTGCTGTGTAAGAAGCCGCTGCCTCTGGATGAGCCATGCCACCAACAGCCCCGCGCCTGCCACACTCACTGCAGGCAGCTGCTCTGCCCAGCGGTGACCTCCGTGTAGGACCTGAATGCCTGGCGAAACTCCTCGATGCCACTCGTTGCCACCGAAATCTGCCTCTTCGCCACCAGAATGTGCTATGAAGGGACAGTGGATGAATGGTATCATGGATTAATCTGCCCTTCCTGCCCTCCCTGCTCCCACCCAGCTGCAGGACAGGGCAGCGCCGAGCAAGCCCAGAACCCTAGGGGAAGCTGCAAGAAGGGGGTGGCACCACAATGCTGGGGACAAAGCCATCACAGAGGGTGGTGGAGCTCTGGAACAGCTCCTCAAGGAAGCACAGTGTCATGGCTGACAATATTCCAGAAACATTTGGACAATGCCCTCAAACACAGGGAGCTGCATTTGCCCTGGAGATTGGTCCCTGCCCACTCAGAGCTCTGACTCCCACCCTGCTGCATCACTGGGCAGCAGAACCCAAAGCCAGCAGCTCACCCAGACAACTCCAGTCTCAGAGAAGAGGGGCTACACGTGTGCAAGAGGGGATGTGTGCACACTGTGGGGTTACCTGCCGACACCACCCACCAGGACAGGGAGTCACAGAATGGCTGGGTAGGAAAAGACCTTTGACATCATCAAGTCCATCTGTACTTGTCTACTAGTAAACCACACCCTGAGAAACCTGTCCTTTAAATACTGCTGGGGACTTACTGCATCTCTTCCTTTGCACATCGCTTCCTCCTTCAGCGGCTCCAAGCGTGGGCTCTGCATTCCACCCCCCAGGAAAAACCATCATTACTGTGAGAACTTTGCAACAAGATGAAGCGTGGCAGGAACCCAAACCCAGCCCAGCTCAGCGCGACAGACGGTACCACTCTGGGGACACCTCTGCAGGCACCCGGGGAGAGAATGGATGTGATCTACACATCAGTGGGGCTCGGTGGGCCTAGATGGACTTGTCAGACCCACAGGGACTGCAGAGGGGAGGGTCAGCAGAGCTGAGGGGAGAAGGGGGCTTTGGAGCCAGCAAGGGAGGAGCAGCCTTGTGAGTCTGGGTCTGGTGAATGAGTGCACCTCTGAAAGAATGCCAGGACCTATTACTGCAGCTGCTGGCACAGGGAATGTTCCCAGCCCAACCTGGTCAGTGCCAAGGTCTGGTGAAAGCCCTGCCCACCTCCACTTTGCCACAGACCTTGCACTCCAGCTTCTCGATGAGCTGCTGGAGCCTGTTGATCTGTGCCATCCACTGGCTGTTGTCTTCGACACAAACGCCTGCAAGGAGAAGGGTAGAGATTTGTCACCAAAAAAGTTGCTTTTATTTCAGCAAAAGCTTGCTGAAGACTCAGAAAACTATAAATGCTTCAAAACTGCCAATTTAAACCAAAAAAACTGATTTAGTTTTCTCCTGAAACTTTTCCCACAACTCAGGAAATACAACATCCCACAAAACCTCCGGCTGGCATCTGGATGCAGTGGTCCAGACTGTCCCGGACGAGCCCCCACTGTCTCGTGCTGCTGCACACACACCCAGCCCAGGCTCCTGTGGGGCAGGGGCAGAGACAGCCAACCCAAAAGCTGCACAGGCTGTGGATACCTATTTAGAGCAGCCTCCAGTACTGAAAGGGGCTCCAGGAAAGCGGGGGAGAGGCTCTGAATCAGGGAGTGCAGGGATAAGAAAAGGGGGAACGGTTTTCAGCTGCAAGAGCAGAGATTGAAATGAGATCTCGGGCAGAAAAGTTTGCTGTGAGGCTGGGGAGGCCCTGGCCCACGTTGCCCAGAGCAGTGGTGGCTGCCCCATCCCTGGAGGTGTCCCAGGCCAGGCTGGATGGGGCTTGGAGCCCCCTGAGCCCATGGAAGAGGGGGTGGCACTGGATGGGCTTTGAGGTCCCTTCCAACCCAAACCATTCTATGGTTCTACCTGTCGTCAGCATCCCAGAATAGGGATCTGTTGGAGACAGACAGACGTTCTTCTGCCCCCTGCGCCCGCACCGCCTCCCTGACCTCAGGCAAACAGTGGTCTCAGATTTCTTTATGTCCTTTCTGAAAGAATAAAATGCAGAAGAGAGGGTTGGAGTCATTCACTTTACAGCTCAGCTTCACAGTGGGCTTGGAAAGTGCAGATTCCACTCCCAGATGTCCTTCCCATGGGGATCCACAGATTCTCCCAAGTGGTGCTGGGAAGAGCAGGAGGAATGGAATGTCCTATTCTGTTACCTCTCCCGTCCCGCCTGCTCCTCCACGGTGTCCACGGCACACTCCAGCGAGGCCTGCAGGGACTGCAGTTGGTGCATGGTTTCCCGCAGTAGGAAGCGGGTCAGGAACTGCTCCATCTTCGAGGAGTTCTCATACCTCTGCAGAGAAGGGGAAAGGATCCATAAGATCATAGAATCAGAGAATGCTTTGGGTTGGAAGGGACCTCAAACCCATCCAGTCCCACCCCTGCCATGGGTGGGGTGGTAGGGATACCTCCCACTGGATCAGGGGGCTCAAAGTCCCATCCAGCCTGGCCTGGAACACCTCCAGGGATGGGGCAGCCACCACTGCTCTGGGCAACCTGGGCCAGGGCCTCCCCACCCTCACAGCAAAACATTTCTGCCTGAGATCTCATCTCAGTCTCCCCTCTTTCAGCTGAAAACCATTCCCGTTGCCCTGTCACTCCAGGCCCTTGTGAAAAAACCCTCCCCAGCTTTCCTGGAGCCCCTTTCAGCACTGGGAGCTGCTCTAAGGTCTCCCCAGAGCCTTCTCTTCTCCAGGCTGAACCCCAACTCTCTGAGCCCCCAGCTCTGCACAGGGGGAGCAGAGCTGCATCTGGAAGGGGTTGGCTCTTAAACCAGCAGAGGGAGCGATTCCGCCTGCAGTGAGCAGCCTTCACAACCATATGAACATGTTTAATCAGGCCTGCTCCCATCCCCAGCGGCGCCCATCCCCAGTGGTGCCTCCTCAGGATGCACTGCAGCCCCCACGGCCTTGGCACATGGACGCTTCCCCTTGCGCGGCAGTCGCACGCTGCTCCCCAACCGTGTTGCTCCCCTTCAAAGGACCAGGCACCGGGAGAAGCCCTGGTATCACACCAGCCTCCAAGCACTCTCCATCCTCTTGGCTTTCAAGAGTCCATCCCGAGGATGGCCTAATCCTGACACCTTCTGCAGATGATGTCAGTGGACAGGGTTTTATCGCAGGAGCCGGCGGCTGTTCCCACCAACACGATGCCATGGCGGCAGGTCGGGACTCAGCTCTGAAGCTCACCATGCTCATAATCCTGGTCCCACCACGCCTCAGCCCACGTTCCAAGGGCAAAGCAGGATCCCACATGGACACATCAGTATTTCGGGCAAGCACAGCACAGGACAAGCCAGCTGCTGCCCGTCTCTCGCCTCGTCAACCACAGCACACCAGGGAGAGAAGGATGGAAATAGCCATCCTCAAGAGAGCCCGAACACTGTTTCACCCTTCTGCTTTGACTTGGAAAGGTTCAAATCGGGGAGGGAATCAATTGAAAAATGCACCTTCCCTTCAGTTCAGCTGCCCAGACTCATTCGCACGCCTCACTTGGAGGCAAACAAGCCAAACCCTCTTGTCAGATGTCACTCTGTGCAGTTCAAACCCCTCCATAAACACAGGTTCAACACAAAATCTGTCTCACCCAGTGCAGTGTTTTCTGCTCACAGCAAAGACTCACGGAAAGGAGTCACAGAGGAAATAGCTCAGCAAGCACAATACAAGGGGTTTTGGTCAGGGACTGGTATTTCAGCTCTGATGACCCAGGTAAAAATCCCAGTGTTGCCAAGAGCTACCCTAAGTCTGCTGTTGAGAGGTTTTACTGGTTTCCTATGGAGACAGTTAAGCTCAGGACAGAGCGGAATAGGTGAGTGCATAATTCCATGCATAAAAATGCATGACTTGGAGAGGTATTTACAGACTGGTTTGCAGCGTGTGTAAACTGGAGAAAGGAAAGATTTTAGCGTACAGGTCCCCTGTGCAAAATATCAGACCATTTCCCAAGACATTTCCACAATTCATCTCTTGCTCTGACACTACTGTACCACAACTGCAACTTTAAGCCCAAGATAAGCTGGATTTAGCAAACTGCAGCACAGCTGCCAGGTGATGTTTTACAAATGTAAGTGGGAACGGCAGAATTTGCAGAAAAACTCTCTTTTCTCAAAAAGGCATCTTCTTTTTACCACACTTCTACCACCCCAGTGAGGGAGGATGGGAAGGAACCCCTAACGAACTGGTTTCCTCCTGCCAGCCTGTGGATCCACCCCAAAGCCCAAGAGCAGGTTTGCTGCCCACGCAGACCCTGTTTCCTACAGTCGCTGCAGTCACTCACACAGCGAGAAGGGCCAACCTGGCTCATGTTTCCGATGCTCCATCACAGTGTTTCTCCTGCTCTCAACAACGTGCATGTCAGGCAGCAGCTCAATATGGCATTGATCCAGTCTGGGCACCCTGGCCTACAGCAACCACAATGGCACACATGGAGGTGGGGACCCTTGTTACCAAAAAGACTTTGGGTGGCACTGCCACCACAGCTCCCAAGCACAGAACCACAGCATATTCGCTCCAAGCTTTGGTTTCCTTATTTCTCTGACTCCCTAGAGCTCACTGCCCTGGCAGGGTCTGAGCCAGCCAACTGCATCATCCAGGCTGTGTTTTTGTTGTGCTAAAGAAACAGCCCATGGTCTCTTTTCTCCTGTTTGTAAAGTGGGCTCCTACTTACAGAGCCTCTTTATAGCTGCGGGGTAACTACCTGAAGGATGCAGGGGTGAGCAATGCCATGGGAGCAGAGGTAAGGAACTACTGACAATGGACCATACCCAACCCAAGAGATGCTGTGGTTCAACAGCTCAAGTTAGAGGTCCCCTTCTTCATCAGGAGTCATAGGACACTCTCTTAAACACAGTCTGGGGAAAAGTGGGCAGAGACTGAAGATCCTTCAGCATCTGTTGACCCCACAGCCCTGCTCTGGAAGAGGAGCTTTACAGTGAGAGCCTTTGGAGCAGACAGGTCTCTTCCCATTTGCTCAACAGCTGCCAGGGATGAGACCTGACTCAACTCTTCCAGGTGGGTGCACTCTCTGCTAAGCTGGGGCTCTCAGTCCTCAACCACGGTGGCATTAGAGGTGTTGGAATCAACAGAAATGAGGGGCAGATGCGTAATATGGGAAATCTCTGTTCTCTGCGCCCTCCCCTGGCTCAGACAGGAGTGAGCTTTGGCCAAAATCCAACCTAACAAACCCACCAATCAGTAATAACCAAGATCGATTCTCATTCTGGAAATAGGAACATGGGAATATATTCAGGTCACAGCAGGTAAGAATGGAGCATTTATCATCTCTGCCAGCCTCCAGCAAGCGGCACATCTTCCTCAGCCCGGCAAGAGCCCTGACCACAGGGCTGGAGCATCGCCTTCTCCCGGGAGCAGAGCCCAGTAGACCAGGGGAGCACATGGAGATGCTTCCTGAGAGGGTCAATATCTGCATCAGGGCACCCAGGAGCTCTGGGCTGTGATCACAGCACCCAATCAGTGCAGATCTCAGGCAGGTGAGAAGGCAGGTGAGAGCAGTGCTGTGAACTTCAGGTAGCCCCGGTTCCCTTACTCCAGGTGGATCCAAACACAGGTAGTAAAATGAGTCCACAAAAGTCTGTTTCAAGAGAGAAAACCAACTCCTCTTTCCCACATGTGGCACCAGAAACTAAGTGAATGAATACATCACGCCAATCCTGTGAAGCAGACAGTGACTGCGCTGTCCTTTGGAGAAATACACAACTAAACAAATTCATTACAGAATAAACCACAACAGAAAAGAACTGAAACAAAGCACAGCTCTCTGAAGAGGATTCATTTGCTCCCTCTGGACTTGTATTTAACAACTGAGAAGGAGGCCAGGGAGCTGAACCAAAGAGAAAAGGCATTTCCAAGTGATTCCTTCTCTTGGTATGACACGGGCCTTGAGCAGCCTGCTCTAGCGGGAAGCATCCCTGCCCATGGCACAGGGTGGGAACTGGATGAGCGTTAAGGTCCCTTCCAACCCAAACCATTCCATGATTCTGTGATTTCCCAACGTACAGGGAGATGATGCTGAGGTTGGGTCTGGCCAGAGGGAAACTCGCAGTGAGGGCAAAGCTGTGACTGACACTACAGAGGCACAAACACCACTTCAATGACTGCAGAGCTGTCAGCGGAACCAGTTCCCCTTCACTTCTCTGCCCAATCAACGGGTCAGTGCACGGTGTGCGTGTGGACAATGCCCTTCGCCTGCTTCTTAACAAGCATTGAACATCGAAGGGAAAGAAAGAGGCAGCCCTTCCCATGTAAACCAGCACCAGCCGCAAGCACAGGGCTAAACAATTTCATACATTTTGGATGCAAAGAGGTCCCCAGCAAGGATTCCCTCCAGTACCGACCACTGCCTTTTCATGGCTGTATTTCATAGAATCATGGAATAGTTTGGCTTGGAAAGGAACTCAAAGCCCATCCAGTGCCACTCCCTGCCATGGGCAGGGACACCTCCCACTGGATCAGGGGGCTCCAAGCCCCATCCAACCTGGCCTGGAACACCTCCAGGGATGGGGCAGCCACCACTGCTCTGGGCAACCTGGGCCAGGGCCTCCCCACCCTCACTGGGAAGAATTCAGCCCATGATGCTGCGCGCTGCAGACCACTGCCCTCTGTCAGAGGTAGGGGAGGGGCATGAAGCGGGAGGTTGCTTGTCCTAATTAGCAGCCTCTGACTTCCTCCCATCAGTATGAGCTGGAGGGAGAGAACCTGCTGCAGGGATGAACTTTGGCACAAGGCTGGGAGTCAATTTGACCTTTTCCTACCTTCTCCCCAGCACCTCACCTCGATGCTGCCGCAGCGGCTCCCACCCCCTCCCTGGTAGCCAATTTGGGTCACTGTGAGCGCAGGCTGTGCTGAGCATAAGCTCAGGGGGTCCTGGAGGCTGACGGGAGACCTCATCACTGTCTACAGCTGCCTGCAAGGAGGTTGTGGTGAGGTGGGTGTTGGTCTCTTCTCAGGCACTGGCACAGCTGCCCAGGGACATGCTGAGTCCCCATCCCTGGAGGTGTTTAAAAGACAAGTGGATGAGGTGCTCAGGGATGTGGTTTAGCAGTGGACAGGGACGGTTGGACTCAATGATCTCAAAGGTCTTTTCCAGCCAAGCGATTCTATGATTCTATGACTCCAGAGTTCCCATTTCCCACCACACTGCTTTGTGGAAAAGACCTAGCTTTGGCTCAGAGACGCAACGTGGGTCATCAGTGATGCTCCCAGACACAGTGGCCTCGGGCAGGACCCTGCAAGTGGTCTGCAAGGAGCTGTCGCAACAACTGCTGCCGGAGCCCTACGAGGAAGGAAAGCCCAAAGACATCTCCAGGGCACAAAAGCATTACCCTACCGTACTCTTCCTCCAGCACAGCTCCCGCACCTCCAGGCATGCTGCAGGCTGCGCTGCAATCCACTCACCTGGAAGGCACCATGCTTGCTACCTCGGACATTGAATTTAAACGCTAACAAAGACCACCACAGCTTCTGTTACGCTGCCCTCCCGTGGTGCCCGCCTTACCAGCTTGGTTTTGTCCATGGCTGCCAGGACTGCAGAGTTGAGGGTTTCCAGGGCAGAAAGCACATTCCTGTATTCTCCGAGATATGCTGAGAAGTAATCTGAAGCAGGAGAGAAGATCACAGTGAGCCTCCAGGCGTCTCCGTCCCTGCCTCCTGTGGGCTGCTTCCCACACACAGCCCAGCGCCGCAGGGGCGCAATCATCTCCCTCTCCAGAGTCACACTCCCACCTGGACTGAAATGAAGTCCGTTCCTATCCCCAGGGACAAAATATCTCATCCCCCTGGGAAAAGCACAGATGGTCTCTGTGCTGGCATTCAGGCACAGGTACTGTCAATGCCACTTGGCTGCCCGATCCTGCCCAGGTTGGATGGGCACAGAGCCCACCGCACACCCTGGAGAGAGGGAGCCCTTCTGAGGCAGGAACATCACCCCACTTACCGCACAACTTCTCCGTGTCCACATTACTGCAAGAAACAGAAAAACAAGCTCTAGTTAGATGGTGGGGCTCATTCAGGAGAGCCAGTTGTGGTGAGCAGGGGCTTGAGGGCTTGGCTTGAGCCTGCAGTGGATTTCCTGCTCCCTCCACGTGGGAGGAAATATGTGTTTTCCAAAAAAAAAAAAGAAACCAAACATATTTTCAAAGCTGTATTAGAAAAATCAGCAGCTGCTCAAGTTCAGAGCCAGCAGGTCAATAGCCATGCCCAGCACATGCAGCACCCAGGCAGGGCAGTGGAGCAGCACCCCTGCTTTGAGGGCTGAAGGAGCAAGCAAAGCTGCTCCACCACCTCCTGGAGCTGGAATGTGCTGGGGAAGAGCAGGATGATGCCAGAAGGGAGGTCAGGGGAGGCTGGCAGCCCCATTTCTGAGCCCTGGAGCTGACCAGCCCCAGAAGCTGCAGCTTCAACCCAACCTCTTTCCCCAAAGATGTGAAGCATTCAGCCAGGGCTCCCTCCTTGTGTCCCCCTTGAGCTCAGCCCAGGTCCTACCTCGTGGCTGCCCCATGGCCCCCTCCTCTCCCACCTGGCCCAGGGGTGCCTTGGCTGCTCCTTCCCTTCCTGCCCTCAGAGCCCAGCTGATGTGGGGCTTCACAGCCCACAGGAGGGGTTGTTCCTGTTCATGAAAGCAGGCATCTGGGTCCAAAAACCTGGAGGTAAGGGTCAACCTCTATCCCTCCTCAGTAACAAAGGGCACACACGGGAGAATTGATGCCGGCATCCCTGCAGGGCTTGGACCTCTTGTTGCTAATAAAGGCCCTGCTGGGGTGAAAAGGGAGGAGGAAACATCCAGAAACAGCCACATGTATCCAGGATGGGATGTCAACCAGAACCACAGGTTCACATGAGGCTGTCAGATCCCCTCAGGTGGCCAAAGTCACGGAAGGCAGAGCTGCCTGCAATGCCCAGCATTGCCTACAGAGCCTGCAGGGAAATGCCCCGGGATATCAGTTATATATATATTTCTTTCTAGAAGAGGTTGTGAAGATGATGCAAGGGCTGGAGCATCTCTGCTATGGGGACAGGCTGGGAGAGTTGGGCTTGTTCAGCCTGGAGAAAAGAAGGCTCCGAGGAGACCTTAGAGCAGCTCCCAGTGCTGAAAGGGGCTCCAGGAAAGCTGGGGAGGGGCTCTGGATCAGGGAGTGCAGGGACAGGATCAGGGGGAAGGGTTTTCAGCTGTAAAATGGGAGACTGAGATGGGATCTTAGGAAGAAATGTTTTGCTCTGCTCACAGGTGACAGCAATGGGACGAGAGGAAACGGCCACGAGTTGTGCGAGGAGACTGGACATTAGGGAGAATTTCTTCCCTGAAAGGGTGGTCAGGGATTGGCACAGCTGCCCAGGGAGGGGGTGGCACCAAGCCTGGAGGGGTTTAAAAAATGGGTGGATGAGTTCCTTAGGGACAGGGTTTAGTAGGGAGACAGGCACAGCTGGACTTGGTGATCTCAGAGGTCACTTCCAACCTTCTGATTCTATGATTCTATGATTAATTCAAGCAAAATCTTCCTACAGCTTTTCCCCCCAAACATTAAAGGCTGGGTTTGTATCTCTCTTTCTGCTGTGTTTCTATTCAGTGCTTCAATTCATGTTTTGGTGTGAGAGCCACAGCAGTGGGAGCACAGACCCCTCTGTTCAGCTCATTGTGTCAGGTGCCTTCTCAGGCAATGGAGATGGGCAGGTTTAGGATGTGACTTGGCTCGTCTATTTTAAACAGCTCTGGCAGGAGGTGATTAAGGCAGGGCTCTGGCGCACTGTCCTGGCACTGCAGACAGCTTTTAAAGTGGATTAAAAAAACCTAGTGTTTCCCCAGAGACTCAATAGCAACCATCAGCAAAACCACAGCTCCTTCTTCTGCCGATTCCACTCCATCAAACTTTGCCGATCCCACTCCTGAGCAGCTCCACGCATCCAACCACAGCTCTTCTGGGTAGAGTAACTGAGGTTGGAAGCATAAATTTCAATTGTAAAAATGTCCAGTCCTTTGTAATTCTTCCACTTATTTCTGAGAGCTGCCTGGAGCCTGTGGAGCCACCGCTGCTGCACTGCCACAAGAGACTTGGCACCGCAGCAGTCGCAGCACTGCCTGTCACACCCTGCCCGAGGAATCACTGCAGCCACTGGTTCCCATCCAAAAGATGGGTAAAATATCACAAAAGCAGGGATATGGATGTGAGATAATGAAAAGCACAGTGAAACAGTTAACACGGGCATCACGCAGGCACTTCCATCTGTTCCCAGTGAGAACATGAGGCTGGGACTCGCTTCACCAGAAGGAACAATGGGCCACCAGCCCAACCCACTGCCCAGTTCCCACCTCAGCTCCAGCGAGCAGGAACCCGTGTGACAAAGAGCTTCATCAACACCAACCCTATGGCTTCTAAAGAGAAGCCAGAGTTTATTAACAACTCTTTCCATCTTGTCTGTTTGCTCCTTAAAAACAAATGTTAACTAATGAATCATTGAAACATTGAACAGTTAAACACTGAACGCATCACCAAGATCTCGTGGCAGAAATCAGCCCTCTGGAGTTGTTCAGGGAAAGAGGAGCTCCCTTCCCTGCTCCATCACCTCTTCACACACCGTGCATCCTGCAGCAGCCCCCAGGGCACAGGCAGGGGCAGGACAGAGCACAGCAAGCAAATTACAGGCCTGATGGTGCCATTTTCATGCTACCAGAAGCTAAGTCATACTAGGAGCTCATGGAAAGAACCTGCACATCAAATACCGACCCAGTTTGCAGGGTTGCAACAGGGCAGCCAGCTTCGCTCTGCTCCTCTCCCTGCCAGCCCCTCTCCCCTACCTTAAACCACTCCATCCTCTGCCTCCAAAGCACTCATCCTGAGACTCTCCACATTTCCACATAGCTGTATTTTGACTGTGCTCAAACCACTGATTAACTGTAATTAAGCTTGAACTGATGATGAAGGATCTTGTCATCATTATGTTGTTGGGATTTTGTCAGAATGCGCCTGGAATTTATGCAAGAAAACAGCAATCAGCTTCAGCAAAGCAGATGGGCTTTCTTTTATTTTTATCATTTGTCACGTTGGGAACCTCTGCTGCCATCACGGGTCTGGATTCCAAACCTTTCCAGTGTGACCCAGAGCGTTCCAGTCACTCCCTGGCATTCAGAGACTGGCAGAGGCTGCGGCTCAGAGTCTCCCAATAAAGAGAGGGGAGGAAAGCTCGCACAGAACCAGAGGCTTGACATTATTTCCATTGAGAGTTCTTAAAAACCACCAGGACAGGGCTGTAAGAGATTGATTCTTTTTGGCTACCTTAAACCACTTCTTTTGCTGCCTTAAACCACTGTTGAGACTGCAGCAGAGGCAGTGTCCTTCAACACCTTATCTCACTCCCACAAGCATCCCAGCTGCTCAGAGAGGTCACGCTGTGATCTTGCTGGCAGAGAGAGCAGGGGCAGAACAATCCCTTGGACCCACCTTGGACCCCAGAGCCCCCCAAACTCAGAACCCTCCTAGAATAA
The DNA here is from genome assembly GCA_013389885.1 of Geococcyx californianus. NCBI lineage: Eukaryota > Metazoa > Chordata > Aves > Cuculiformes > Neomorphidae > Geococcyx > Geococcyx californianus. Next base: position 16,318 of record VWPV01011895.1, read on the forward strand.
GCACTGCACAGGCCCACCAAACACTAAAAATAACACTCTGCAAGAGGGGCATTTGCAGTGCACCCACCATCCTGGGAGAGAGGAGAACCAGAGCCCAGATGGCGTCCTTGCACTTTTCTCTCTGGCAGGGACACCTCCCACTGGATCAGGGGGCTCCAAGCCCCATCCAGCCTGGCCTGGAACACCTCCAGGGATGGGGCAGCCACCACTGCTCTGGGCACCCTGGGCCAGGGCCTCCCCACCCTCACAGCAAAACACTTCTCCCTCAGATCTCAGCTCAATGTCCGTTCTTGCAGCTCCAACCCGTTCCCCCTCATCCTGTCCCTGCACTCCCTGATCCAGAGCCCCTCCCCAGCTTTCCCGGAGCCCCTTTCAGCACTGGGAGGCTGCTCTGAGGTCTTCTTAGAGCCTTCTCTTCTCCAGGCTGAACAATCCCAACTCTTTCAGCCCATCGGACGCCTCCTACCAGACAATATGCTGAGTGCCAGGTTCCCTCTCTGAGAGGTCCTGCCTGCTCCTCCTCGAGCTGGGGATGAAGCTGAAGAGATCATGTACAATTCCCTGCTGCCACCTCCCACACCCTGTCCCACTCCTGCCTGCTCACACTGAACCTGTCACATGTGCATGGACCGCATCCCAGCCAGGGACAGAAACTACACCTGAAGAGGCCTCAGGGCTGGAATTTCCCTTCTGCTCTTGGAGAAACAAGGGCATCCTCACAGGGCAGGAGGGATGGTGCCTCCTATGCTTGCTCGAAGTGACTGAACACAGGGATCTGGAAACCAGCTCTGTCTGTAGGGTCTCTTCTGCTCTTCATGGCAGAAAGATATCAAAGACCCAATGGTCACGCCTTGCTAATAGATGTCACCAGCTCAGTGCTGCAACTGCCACGTTGTCATAGATACCGCACTGTCATTACCGGTAAGGAGTTATAGACAGCAGCACCACTACAGCCAGGGCCAAGCACAGCTCTCAGAGTTGGTCTGGTGCCCTGGGGCAGTCTGTGAGCACAGGATCCTGCAGTCAGTCCAGTTTGTCTGCTCTGGACAGACAGAAGAAGCCTGACCTGAAAGCAATGGAAAACCAGATCTTTGCCATTCAGTTAAGGGCACGGTTGGAACACCCTGCTTTGCTGCAACCCATGTTTTCCAGCAGAATTGCACCGAGGATGACTCCAAGGTCAACCCACAATGGAGTGAGAAGAAAGAAGGCTTTGCAGAGGAAAGGGAATGGGCTCACTGCTGACTCCCTGGGATCACAGCCCTAAGAGACAGAGGAGACATGCAGCCAACAAGCTCAGCTGGCTACAACCAGGCTTCAAAGGGAGCGGCACCAGGGGCCACACACCCCAATCCACTTCTCTGCTCCATCACTGAAGTGGGAGCACCAGCTAAAGCCACCACTCTGACCCTTGGTGGGAGTTATCTCCCCCACTCCCCCAGTCCTGAGTGGATGCTGTGGGGACTTGCAGCCAGGGACCTCTTGGGATGCACCCAGCAGTGGTATGGTGGCTGCTGGCATCTCAGTGTGACACATGCCCTCCGTGCAGCTGCCCTGGCTCCCTGCAAAGCCCTGGGGCAAGAGTGCCCAACTGAGGCTGCCCTGAGCCACCTCTCCCTGGAAGGGACCCACTCAGACACTGCCCTGGCTGAGGGCATCAGAGAGGTGTGGGAGATGCTTCCTGGGGTGGCAGGAGCCAGAGTCCAGCCAGTGCCCGAGACCCAGAGGAAGCTGCAGCCACTTTCTCACTCCAGGCAGCCCCAGACGTACAATTTATAAACAGCCACTTTCTCCCAGCAGCCAAACACTCGTTAACAGCGGCCGTCACAGCAGAGGGATCCCAGCCACGCTCTGCCGATACCCCAACGACTGGGATGAGAAACGCAGCCGAGCCCAAAGACTCCTCTACAGCCGCAGTCAAGAGGAGGCGAGGGCTGAGTGCAATTACTTCTCCTGTTCATTGGGGGTTTCTTTTTTTAAAAGTAGCTGGCCTAAATTCACAGTTACACTGGTAACGCTCACTGCTGGTGGAAAACAGCCCTTACGTAAGTGAAACGTGGTTCCCTGTGTCAGCAGTGGCAAAGTCTGCGGCTTCGCACGCTCTGAGCGTCCTTCTCACCCCACCACATGCTCTTCCAGCAGACACATAACCAGCTGGATATTTATGGAATACATTTTTCAAACTAACATAATGCAATTTTAAACGGACGCTTGCTTTTACGGAACCACAGCAAATCTGATAACGACTGCTCCCAAAGTGTCTGGTTTCTCTCAGCACCAGTGCTCGTAGCTGGTGTTCAATGAGTTTTAAAATCTGTGTGTTACAAGAGGTAGGTTTATCTCACCCTGACTATTTATCACACCCGCCTCCAAATGTCCTCTATCTACAGTCAAGCAGTTTTATATCCTCCTTCGTCTCCCCTCCTTTGTGCCACCGCGGTACTTACTCTGAATGACGCCTGTCAATGCCACTGAACAACTCCCACAGCTCCTCCGAGCTCAGGATCCCATCAGCGAAATAGTTCTTGAACTCCTCAAATGATAGCTTCCCATCATCTGCATTTAAATAAAAGGCAAGAATAATTATATATCTGCAGAAAGAAGCGCACAGGCCGCAGCAATCCTCCCAGCAGCCTCTCCACCGGGAGCGTGGGACGGTTGGGCGTGTTGTGCATAGTAATTAGAGCAGATATCTCATTGAAAGCATGGCCAAGCAGTCCCCATCCAAAAGCCAGGAGCGCTGGCAGGCCAGGATGCTGCTGCTGGAAATTCAGGTGGGAATTTCAGCCCCTTCCAGAAGACCCCACTGCAATATTTTCAGAAACACATGCAGACACTCCGTTCTTACACGACTGTCCAAGCACAGAGCCCCTAACAAACAGCACAGTGAGGAGAGCATCAGGCTTTTGTGGAAAGAAAATCTCTCCTCTGACTCAAGAGCTATTTCCTTCTTCCTTGTGGAGGACATCAGCTCCTGGGCTGCATTTTGACCTGCAGCAAAAGTGGCTCCTGGAGCCTTGCAATCTACCACGAAGGAGAAGCAACCAAGAGGGGTGCAAAGGCTCAGAGAAACAATTTATGATTTTGGACTTCTTGGTTTCTGGATGCCAAATTAAAAAGCAGGCAGCAGAGTGTAACTCTCAAATAACAGGGCTCTGGCAGGCACACAGGAACAGGACCACCCAACTGTCGGGACACATGGAAAGCCCAGACTGAATCAATCTTGCAAGGGACAAAGAGTGAGCCTGATGGCCCCTGGGCTGCCTGCAGTACAGTTTGATTTGCCTTCTCTTCTCAGGAAGGGAGAGACCCTTCTCTCAGCAGAGACACCCTGCGCGTGTGGGCAGGAGAAGGGCTCAGACTCTGTCCTGCGTGGCACACTGATGGTGAACTGGGGGACCCCACCTCTCCAGCCCTTGGCCAGGCTCTTTGCTCCGGTGCTTCTTCCTCCAGGAGAAGCAGAAAAGCATTTTTCTTGCAGCCAGAGACCTTCCTGCCCTTATCCTCCTTCACTCTTTCAGCAAACCTCCCAGCAGGGATGGGCTGTGCTGCTTCACCCAGACCCAAGCAGGGAGGGGGAGGCAGCAGCAGGGAAAAAAGCACTCACCATTCTTGTCCGCTCGCCGGAAAATCTGCAAGAGAAAACATGACAGGGTTTAGTGAAGGAGCAGCGAGAGCAGTGCAGCTCAGCCAGGTAGCACCCAGCTTTGCCACCGCAGGAAAACCACCTCCTGGAGCCCAGGGAGCTGTGGAAAAGCCTCCACTGCCAGGGCTGCACAGGCTGCTCTGGGGAAATTCCCCTTTGCAAACGCTTCAAACCATTTCTCACCTCCAATGCACAAAGCTCTCAGCAACAGCCACCACCACCCGAGCAAGCCCAGTGTTCACACCGAGCATCTTTTAGAGAACAGAGGGAGATGAAACAGAAAGAGCTTTGCTACACCCTTGCGATGGAAAGTGTTTAATTTTTCAGACCCTTTAAATGAAAGAACATTAAGCACAAAACCACTGCATAATGGGAGCGCTTTGTGCATCACCACCGGCACTTCAACCGCCCGCACCGAGCAGCGGCTCTTGTCCTGCACTTTGCAATCACCTTTCACAGCAATTCTTCCTCCGACATCTCGACATGCGCACACACTGTAATTCATAATTAATGAATTAATTAATCTGTAACTAATTCTGCCACAGAGCACAGCTGGAGAGCTGAGCTGCTCCAATTTCAGTTTCTCAACCCAGGTTCCCGACCACGAGGCTTCTGCTCGTGGCCCAGGAGAAAGCTGGGGCTTCTTATCCCTACCTGGCTCCTCTTTCACCAGGAACTATCAGAAGGTCCAGGGCTGACTCCAGTGAGGAGCAGCAGCATTTCAGAAGCCTGGCAACACCTTACCAGACCAAATAATATGGTTTTGGCCAGCACATCCTAACAGAGCTGACAAAAGAAAGCTGGGGGGGGGGGCAACTTTCTTCTTTTTAATCATCCCTTTAAGCACCCTGGTTGATGAAGAAATCTGAAAGTAGGAAAATTGGAAAATGGACTTTGTTATACTATTTTTCATGCACCTGCAAAGCAGAGACTGCTGACAAAACCGCCCCCAGCCCAGCTCTGCTCCCTACTGCAGGAAGACAGTGGCACTGCCAGCTGCCCGTCTGCCCCCAGCTCCCTTCTGCACCTCTTGCTGACAGCTTTGCCGTGTGTTCTGAGGGCACAAGCCCATACCCAGCCACTGAGATGTCCCTGAAAAATTGCTTTCAGGTGAAGAAACAACTGCCCAGAGAAATCTCCGTGGCTCACTCCTGGTCCCAGCAGGGAGCCCCCTGGTCCCCCCCTGCAGCTGAAATGGGGAGTAGGGACACCTCCTCCTTGGATGCTCTTCCGAGCAAGGTGAGCTCCCCCTGAGCCACTGCAGGGAGTGGAGGCTGCCCTGAACAGACCATCCCTATGTGGGCTTCCAGGCTGCTTCCCTTGCAGGAAAGCAGGGCAGGTGCTCTCAGAACACCCCACAGGACTCACTGGATGAGCTTTGGAGCTTTACTACTCCCAGCTGAAACCTCCCACATGCTGGGGACTTTTCAGGGTTTTAAAGGAAAGTTTTCTCCAGGCTGAAGGTTCGCTTGTGCCTCAGGGCTCCCTGGCTGCAGGGGCAGCACCAGCCTCGAGTACCCCACCTTCCATCAAGGCAAGAGCTTAACCTCACAGAGCTCTCTCATCAGAGGCACGGGTGTCTCATTTAGCAACACCTCTACAGCTCCAAATACCATCAAGGCAAGCCAGCTCATCCCAAAAGCATCACCCAAACACTTAAGAACTGTAGATTCAAGTGAGCCCACTCTCAGGCTGGTCTTGCTCGGCAGGGTCTGTCTGCAGGTTGAGAGAGAGGGCACAGTTTCAAGGGGGATCCCATGGGGTTGAGAAGGTCTCTAATCTGGGATGAACCCGTCCTGGGTTCAGCACAAACCTCAGCAAACAGAGCTGACACTTCTCCTTTGCATGCAGGTGCGCTAGGAAAGCCCTGCCAGTGCACACACGCCAGCAGCCTGCAGCTTAAAATAAATACACGTGGTACAAGCTGGGGAGCTGTGAGAGCCCTGCGAGGTGACACCACATCTGCTCCACATCCCCCAGGGACAACTGGGGCTCCTCGCTGCCTCCAGAGAGCCCGTCCCCGGCCAACCCCGGCTGCAGAGGCGTGAGCACTGGAAAACACCGATGGCTCCTGTGCATGAGGCAGGATCCAACTCCAGCCAAGCAAAAATAGCACAAAGCCACTTCCACGCTCCACAGGGCAACGTGCACAGCAGTGCTGCTCCAGCGCAGGCAGGGACAAAGCCAGGGAAAGGGGACAGAAAGCCAGGCTGGGAATAGGACCAGGTTTGCTGGAGGGCCCTACAGGCAATCAATCCCTTGCTTGCATTTGGTGGGTCTGGCAGTCTCAGAAACACAGGGACGATGCCTCAAGCCTGAGAGATGCATTTCCATTAGCTCCTGGCTCTTGGGTCTGTGCCCAAGTGGCTGCAGCCCCGCTTGGTGCCTGCAGCAGTGGCCACGCTGAGACCGCATTTGTGAACATGACAGGGCTTCTCCCTGCCTGCATGGAGCCACAGCTGCTGGAGACGTGGGCTGCAGCCAGGTCCCAGTAGCTTCTTTGAACCAAGAGCGGAGCACGCAAGCCCTGAGCACCAGCCTGGGGGACGAATCTCCCAGGGCTCTGAGATGTCTGCACAGAGAAACAACCGCGATGGCAGCACCGCTGCTTGTACCGAGCCTGCAGCGAAGCATCGCAGGAAAAGCCCTCCTCCTCCTCACCTCTCCTCAAGACAGGGAGATGATGGCTACGGTCCCAAGGGAAGCACTGGCTGCCACCTGAAATCTGACACAGGCAGCCCTACCTTCCCGTTGTCCAAGGGCCGCTGCGGCAGGGATGGAACTCGCCTTGCCAAGCCTGAGGTGGGGGCAGCTGGAGACGAGCCAAGTGCCCAGAGCCAAAAGCAGAGACACTCAACTCACGCTGCCAAGCTCAGAGCTGAGGTGGGAGCAAACAGAGCCACAGGGAAGAGGAAGGGAAGCCGCCAGGACCCGGAAAGCAGCCGCTGGTGCTGTTAACACTTCCCATTTTAATTGCCTTAATGACACCCTGAGGGATAGATGTGGGACTCAGCAAGTGCCAAGCTGGAACACAGCTGTCACCGCCAAACCCCTCCAGCCCATCTTCCATCAGCCAAGTAATTAGTGCTGTTAATGATGCTGGCTGGAGAGCCCTGCAGTCCGAACTCCCTCCACGGCAGGAGAGAGACCCTAACCCTCCACTGGAAGCTGGGAGCACCAACACAGCTGATGGAGCCATGCTTTCCAGCTGCTCCCTGGAGATGCCAGGAAGCCTCCCAGATGGAGCACAGGACCATTTACCTTCCCAAAGTGCTGCCCAAGATCTCCTGCTCCTCTCCTCTGGGAAGACCTGGGACACAGGGGTGGCACTACACAGATCAGAACAGGATGGAGATGACAGTTGGCACCGTCTGGGGGTGTCCAGGTGCTGAGGCACCACACCAACCCTCGCTTGCTTTCTCCTGCAGAAGGGCATGTGCTGAGGCACCTCTGCTCACACATCTCGGCTCCGCAGGTTGACTTAGCCGCCAGTGGTGCTGGGCACAGGGGAATGCAAGGGCTGGTGGCCTCCAGGAAGATTCAGGTGCTGCCCGCCTGACCCAGGCACCCCACAGCGTCCACAAGACAGCCAGGAGCAGGGGGGGTTGAGCATTTCTGGTGTGCAGAGGTGGGCTCTGACCCAGGCTGTGCCGCTTGCCTGGGGAGATGGCCAGACATGCAGCCTGCAGGGTGCCACAGGGGGAACGGCACTGACTCCCCCAGCACCCTTGGCATGTATCTCCCACTCAACAGGAGCACCATGGGCTCAAGGGGATCTGGCATGACAGGAGCCACAGAATCATAGAAATGTTTG
>VWPV01011896.1:0-14302 GCA_013389885.1 Geococcyx californianus
AAGATCTCACCTCAATCTCCCCATTTTTAGGATCTCAGCTTACTTGGCCCCAACCCATCAGAGCTATGGCACAGCATAAGCGTCCTGAAGGGGCTCAGTGTGGAAGGTGTTTCTGCCCATGTCAGGAGGTTGGAATTGGATTATATTTAAGGTCCCTTCCAACCCAAATCATTCTTTAATTCTAAGTATCCCTAAATCAGCAGCATTTCTGCTGGCTTGAGACAAAGGTTTCCAAGAGAATCAGACCACCAGTTGTACAGAAACCATCACCTCGAGCCTTTTCCACCCACTCTGCAGTCTTGGAAGACTTTTCCCCAACAGGAATCTGCCCAGAGCAGCCTGGCCAACATCCCCCACTACCCACACCCCAAATCCCACGCTTCCTCCTTACCGAAGAACCGAGAAGACACGTGCCATCTTCCCAATGGCTCTAATCTTATTCCTGATGATCTCTTTACGGACTGTTGTCCCACCTTAGGGAGAGAAAAAAACCACAGAGCAGCATGTTTAATGTTTCCTGCAGGGAATGTCAATACGAATCACCTGCCTGGCTCCAGGAAAAGAAATCATGGATTACAGCTACGCTCTTGAGAGAACAGTGCTGAGAGGATGGTGGTCAGGATGGCAGCGAGAAGGGCAACAACCAACGAGAATGACACACGGATTTGAAAGGTCTAAAGAGAGTAGAACCACCAAAAGGAAACGGATCGGAAAGGTCTTGTTCGAAGCTCACCGGGTTTTGATCACACTACACAGGATGTAACACAAATGACTCAGCCATGTAGACACAGTTTTGCAAGGCAGAACATTGACGAATCTGACTGCTGATGAACACCGCAGAACACCGGGCTGTGCTCGCCGCGGGGAGGAGTGTCAACGCAAGCATCAGCTTTGGCATCCAACGCGCACAAGTGAAGGGTTGGCCGGAGCCTTGCAACTCTGCTTTGACCCCACACAAACACAAAGTGAGATACGTGAACACCCCTTTCCGCTATACAGACCCAACGGGAGAGAAAAGCATGGAGGGTAACTGAAAACAAACAAAAAACCAAAGTAAAAGAGGTAACAAATACATCTCCTCTCAGCTGAGATTCCTCACATGGCCCAACTACACATTAGGACAGTAGAAGCCAAACCAGAGGTCTAACATGCACCGATGGCTCAGCCATGCACTAAGTGGCTGCATTCAGAAGTCAGATAGAAACGTGACCCCGTTTCTCAAGTTCCTGGAGGAACGCAGAAGGGTTAAAAAACACACGGCGCTTATGTTAAAACTGAAAGAGGATGGAGAGACTGCCCAACTAGTCAGCTATTCAAATCCACTCCGAGGAATCTGGTGGCACAGGCAGTGAAAATTAAGCTTGTAGCAAATTCTAGCTGGGTACCTTTCTGATAGCTTGAAATGTAGTGATCTTCAGGGAGAGGAGACACCAAGAAACAAGGAGATGAAGACAGAGATAGAAGAAACAAATTTAATTTTCATGGGAGGGGAGAAAGAAAATAAAACAAAAACGAAAATGCAATGGGAGAAGCGGGTTAAAAGTCTCAACCTGGTGTCAGAAGCAGTGGCACCTTGTTGTACCACAATGGTGTCCCGCTTCCACGCCCGTCCTCTGCCCTACACCGATCGGTGCCCGCAGCTCTCCCAGACCCCCCCAGAGATCCCCCCAGTGTAGGAACTGCAGCTCAGCTCAGACACTGCTTTGTGCCTTAAAACAAAGGCCAGAAACTGCATTCTGCTTCCTTTTTTAGGAGGGGGGGGGACACAAGAAGCCATTTCATCGCAACGGATAAGAAAACTGGGTGGGTATTTTGGTACAGAAAATCTTGAATTGGGGGGAAAAAATAACCACTTGGGAAGCAGTCTCTGTCAGGAGCAGGAAACTGAGTTGTTGGCAAGAAGCATCTGTCGCAGTGAATGTAATTTAATTTCTCTGTGATTGAACAGCAAAGGGAAATAAAAGGTTTCCTACTCAGAACCGCTGGCCAAAAAGGAACCGGAGACCCTGGCCGGGCATCCAGCTATAAATCAAGCGCTGATCGCTCTGGCATCGCACGCCTTCCCCACCTTCACCCCCTCCCAACCGTTACCAGCACGGTCGTAATGGCGTTTTTTTACCTTCCAATGTCTCATCGCCATCTGAAATCAACTCATCGTCGGAGCATATGTTGAGGATGTTAACGAGCATTTCAGTGACTGCAAGAAGTAGAGACAAGGGAGATCAGAGAGGTCCGGTGCACGCGCTTGGCAGGATATTTAGAGGATGAGGTGGACGAGCAAAACAGTTTCAAGGTCATTTATAGTTTGGAAGTGGAAGCCCAAAGACACTTTTAGCCATGTACTGCTGATTCCTCGCAGCAGTCCCCGGAACAGAAGACATCCTTCACACCTTCTGCCAAGGAGGTGGATGCGGTCCAAGCACATCACAGATGAAACAGTTGCAGGGAGCGAGGTGCCAACATTCCTGCAGAACAGGCTGGGCTCGCCAAGGTCCCACCTCCCCATCCCAACCCGCACCTGGCTCCAAGAACGTCACATCCATGGGGAATTCAACCTTTGGTTCCTCAAAGTCAAAAACCCTTCGGTCTTTGAGACCTTTCAGTCATACTCCAAACATACAACACCAGGGTGGGATTTAAACTCGCTGGGAGAAGTAAAAAGCCTTTTGCTGAGGAACTGAAGCAAAGTCTTGGCCATATTTTAAGCTGCTTCACCTCCTTAAGAATGAAATAAGCCTTTAAACTGAAGTGAACGCTTCCTTCTTGGTGGGCCACAAGCCAACAGATTTTCATTTCTGTTCTACAAGAGAAATGTCTCCAACTTCCGAGCTGAGGCTACAGCACCCAAGAGCAGCTCCATCAGCAATGCAGAAATAGCAAAAAGGCATTGTTTTCTAGGGAAAAGCTTTCTAAATGAGGTACCCACACTTATTTTCACATGAACTTTATCCAGTAACGCACAGATCTGCTTGAACCTGAACTGCTTTGCAGGGCTATCGGATATGAATGAGTCACAGCACTCTCCTAACACATTTAATAGCCCGTGGGAGAGGTTTCCAACACTCAGGGGACAATGATCGGTTACCAGGCAACTCCTAATGGAAATCCAATCTCTTACCCTTTTCCCCTACAAAAGGCAAAGACCATGTGAAGACATCCATGAAGTTTGGAAGCCAGTACGGATGTGGGGAACAATTGAACTGCCTGATGTTCATGACATTGTTTTCGTATTTCAGTACAGCAGCTGGAAGAGAAAAGGAGAGACAACACGGGTCTGTAGGTGCTGCCAACTTGTAGGAGTTGTACCCGAGCTGACTGGACCGTGTTATCAACAAGAGGCTGCACTCACACAGAATCCAACTACCAGCTCTCCAAAAGGAGAAGGCTTAAGCAATGTTTCTCAGTTTAGCCTTTATGTTGTTTCATTAAAGCTCATCGTAGAATCATAGAATGGTTTGGGTTGAAAGGGACCTTAAAGATCATCCAGTTCCAATAATATATAATAACAGATAAGAGAGCGAGTCCAGAGGAGACCACGGAGATGACCCAAGGGTTTGGAGCCTCTAGAACTCAGTCCACAGGAGGCCACGGAGATGNGTGGTGGCTGCCCCATCCCTGGAGGTGTTCCAGGCCAGGTTGGATGGGGCTTGGAGCCCCCTGAGCCAGTGGGAGGTGTCCCTGCCCATGGCAGGGGGTGGCACTGGATGAGCTTGGAGGTCTCTTCCAACCCAAACCATCCCAGGATTCTATGATAATACTGAAAGTCAGTTTAGCAAAGCTGTTAAAATTCATGCAAATCAGAAGTGATGAAGCCAGGACCAAGATCCAAAGTGAGTGGCAAAACCCCCACAGCTGCCGGGGGTCAGTTTTGGGGTCAAGGTGAAGTTAAAATCTTGCGTACACTAGCAGCTTCTCTTTTATGGCAGCGTTCATCAACAGCGCTTCGTTGTCGTGTGGCTGGAAGTGCAAGCATTATTCCAGGCTTTGTAACTTGACAGCTAATTGCCACAGTAATACATTAAGTCTTTGAGTCAGAGAACCCAGATGCTTCCAGCTCTGTCAGTTTAACACATAAAGCTCTTCTTCATTTAATGTGCACAAATGCAGCTAGAGGAAAAGTGGGCAAGGGAGGGGGAGGGAGGATGGAGAGGGATCTCCTGAGTGTGTGAGGACAGCATTGACATCAGAACAACAGCTGAGCCCTGGCCTTGCCAGCCTTACCCTTGTTGTTATAGACATCTAGGTAATTTGGTGCAGAGAAGATTGTGATTAACGAGGGAAAGCCTGTTGTCTGGCTCTTCCTGTACATTCGGTACCTGAAAAACAGGTCAAGTGTTAAACAGACTGGACAGGAAGACAGAATGAACCTGCTCAGCTACCGGGCTGCAGCACTTACCCAGCATCCTGGGCTTCGTGAGCTCGGATTACGGATAACAAACTATTGTTCTGCAAAAATTCACAAACTGCAGGATAACTGGAAAAGAAAAAGCAAGCACACGTGAGCACGGAGCAAAGGAGAACAGGGAGCAACCATGGTCTTGGTTTTAGGAACCAGCTCTTCATAGGAGCCATTGCGTTTGTGTCCACCATCCTCAGAGGTTGGGTCCACCATCCTCAGAGGTTGTGTCCACCATCCTCAGAGGTTGGGTCCACCATCCTCAGAGGTTGGGTCCACCATCCCTTGGGGTTTGGGTCCACCATCCTCAGAGGTTGTGTCCAGCATCTCCAGAGGCTGTGTCCACCATCCCTTGGGGTTGTGTCCAGCATCCCTTGGGGTTTGTGTCCAGCATCCCCAGGGGTTTGTGTCCAGCATCCCCAGGGGTTGTGTCCAGCATCCCCAGGGGTTGTGTCCAGCATCCCCAAACAAGGCCAGTATGGATTACATCATTCAAAAATTAATTGCACTGCGTTCTGTTAAACAGATCCCTGGTGCCAAATCCTCCCTACCAGCCAGGCTACGAGTGGTCTGTCAGCACAAATGCTTCTTTTTTAGACAGGAAAAGATTATTTCCTAGAGTTCCCAGTACTGTCCAACGCCTGAAAACCTCTCAAACGGCACCCTGCCAGCTAAAAGAAGCATCTCTGCTGTCCGACACCACAATTTGATAGAGCAACATCATCCAAAGAGAGCGCAATATTGCAGGAGAAGGAAAAACAAACATGATTTTGTGCATCAGAGCCAACCGAAGGCTGTTTCAGAGCCAGGTCCGATGTGAAAACTCACAGAGCGATCCCGAGAGCGATTTATCACCTCACACACCTCAGCGTAAGGGGAGACAACAAGCTCTTAACACCACTTACCTGTAGAAATAGGAGCAGCCTCGAACAGTGTTGTGGGCAAAATGCTCCAGCGTTTTCTCGTTGCCGTAATCCTCTGACGGATCGGACCAGAGTAGGTCGCACATCGGACCGAAGGCTGGAGGCTCCTTAAACCTGTCTAACTGAAAAATGTAGGCAAAATCAGGGCAAATGTAGACAAAAGTAGGCAGAAGCTACAGCAATGTACACACATCTATGGTGTGGACATGGAGCACAGGAGCCTCGAGCTGGAATTCCATGCAGGAATCAAGCAGGCCATCGACCAAACTATGAACTGGAAGGATCACGGAGATTACTTACTTTCCTAATGTCATCTAGACACGTGATTTCTGGGGACAGTCCTCCGTGCACACACAGGAATTGCTGGTTTAAGAGGGCAGCAAGAGGAAGACAGTCGAATGTATCCATACACGCATCGTACACTCGCTCCGAATACTTGATTCGACCTGGAAAGCAGGGGGAGGAAGAAGAGAGGGAAGAATTGAATTCAATGACACAACAAAGATGGCTCGGGTTGAAAGCAAGGCTTTTGCTTTTTAATCTTTTAAGGGGGAGTCATTCTTGCACCCAAACCTCCAAGATAATAAGCAGCATTAAGCAAAGCTTTGATCAACCGAAGTGGTGATAAATAAGTTCAAGGAGCCCAACTCCTGAAGCACCATGGAAACTCTATGCCTATGGCCCATCGAGTCGACCTTTGCACCCGTCTATTAGTGAAAACGCTGACTTCAAAAACGCTCATTGGATGTGAAGATACAAAGGCTTCTCAGTAACCCAGTCATGGATGAGAATATTAATCTCCCTTCAAGCTATTTTCTAACAGACCTGCGCTAAGATTAACACAGAAAAGCAGCTTTGCACTTGCCACTGTAATAGCAAACTAATAAAGCCATCCCATCGCTCTCCTGGGTCCATCCTGCACCTCCAGATTCCACACTGGGAAATGCAACAGCCGTTTAATTTGGCACAGCAATATTACACAATCATTTAAGACAAGGATTGCTCTTTTGGGCTGGACATGAGAGCTTTAAGTCAGAATTTGACCAAGGTGCTTGCAGTTCAATGAGTCTTCACAAAGGAGCTTTCAAGTGATTGCAGCCTCCACTGGACGCTTCATCTTAGAGGTGAGGAGGATGTTTCAATACATTAAAGTCACCGTGGCCTTTCCCAAAGCAGCTTAGCTTTTACACCGAGCCTCCAAGTATGTTCAGAAATATCTCTCAACGCTTCCTGGGAGAACAGAGAGCAGGAGCAACGATCGTCACACGTCAAGCGCGTGTCATTGGGCATCAGCAATATGTTAACATCACCAGATCTTCAAGAAAGCCCTGTTACTGCTATAAAACACATCTCTGTCTTTGCTTTCTCAAGCAAAAAGTGTATGAACGGAAAGTTCAGGTTTATTTCAGAGATGGTAAGAGGTTTTCACCTGCACGCTACGATACAGGAAGTGTAAAGGCAGTATCTCCTGTTTTCCAAAGAGCCCCATCACCTCTGGCTCTCAGGTTCAAATTGAGCCTAGCTCAACAGGAGCTCACCACCACCAGCTGATGACTACAGCACCCAGCAGAGAGCTGGCGGGTGTTTTCCAACTCATTTCTGAGTAAACAGATGTTGTTATCTCGGCACCCAGCAGCCTTGCCCTGTCTGGCAGCATCCAGTGTCCAAGGGCTGAAGATTGGACCGATGCCTTGCCCGTAACCATTCCTTGAGCAACTATTCCTGACCGGACAGCTGCACGTTGTTGGTGTTTACCTTCTTTATTGCTCGGAGGAATGATCATCATCCTTAGGGAAGAGGGGTCATTCCCCAACCTTTCATCATCGTTGGTTTAAGAAAAAACCCCTTGTAAATGCCACCCGAAACTATCTTTAACTCAACTAAACCGATCTTAAAGGTAATGATTCGCCCCAGCGCAAACACTGAGGAACAAATCCTTTATTTGCTTCCAATTTGTAATCACCGATCCCAGCTGCACAATCTGGAGCTGAAAGTCGTTTGGCACTAATTACACGTTGCTGGGTCTGAAAGTCAAGGAAGGAAGGGGGGTTGCAACCAGCTCATCAGCAAGGGAAGATGTGTTCGCGTTTCTTCCATCCACGCTCATTCTTTGTAGCCACAAGGGCTCAGTATTTTACAGGACTTATATATTTGGGTTTTTTTTTTTTTAAGCAGGAGCTGAGACAAAAGCAAAATATACAGGAAAAAAAAAAAAAGACAATGGGTTTTTACAGCTCTAGAAAACTCATAAGGAACAAAAATGAAGCCCAACACCTGCTCACAACACATTACTAGATGTAAATCCTTACCCTGCTGATACTTACATTCCTGCTTAAAGGTGAAGTATTCTGTGAGGTGCCTGCACTCGTGGTTCCCTCGGAGGAGGAACAATGTTTTGGGATGATTTATCTTTAAACTCCATAAATACAGCACGCACTGCAAGAAAGGGAAGGAGGAGAGGCGTGTAATAAAACCCTTTTATAGGGCACTAATCATCCGTAGACTTCGCTAAAGTGTTTCTGGGAAGACACCCAAGGAAGCTGAATTCAGAGTGGAACCCTGATAGAAACCCAGCTCCATAATCGGCAGCAGATCTTATCTTGGCCAGCTTCGCCAAGCGGGGAAAAGCCACACGGAGCATTTCTCTATATTAGGCCTGACTTGGAGAAGTGACAAATGAGATTGCGTTCAACTCGAACCGGCTCATGGCTGGGTGGGGGCACGTTTCTATTTTTCCTCCTTTCCAACAAGAAACCAAAAGTGAAAAGCACCCCTTTTTCAAAGCAGGAAAGCATCTCCACACAGCGAGATGTTATCTGCAACATAAGAAGGATATGGAGCTGTTGGAACGGGTCCAGAGGAGGCCACGGAGATGATCCAAGGGCTCGAGCAGCTCCTGTACGAGGCCAGGCTGGGAGAGTTGGGGTTGTTCAGCCTGGAGAGGAGAAGGCTCTGGGGAGACCTTAGAGCAGCTCCCAGAACTGACCCAGTGGGAGGGGAGGTGTCCCTGCCCATGGCATGGGGTGGCACTGGATAGGCTTGGAGGTCCCTTCCAACCCAAACTGTTCCATGATCCTATGTGTGCTCCAGACATCCCCCTACAACCGTAACCACCAGCCTAACAGCCAGCCACCTCACTAGATATTTTATCAAGTGCATTAACTATCACAAAAATTAAGCTTCATCTTCCCCACTGACTTCCTCCCTTCTGCCTTTTTGCCAATGCTTCGGTCACGTGAAGTTCAAGTTCAAAACAGGAAACGTCAAGCCAAAAAACAGGCTTAGCAAAGCCTTTCTGCTTTGCAGAGGGCTTTCCACATGCCCCATCTGAGCAGCAACATCTGTAAAAGGACTGACTTTGATTAGGGCACAGACCAAAGTCAACCCAGAACAACCATCTTCATGACAAATAGTTCATGGTGGCTTTCCAAAAAGCATACGTGAAGAAGGGAAGGGCTGGAAAGCAAGCGTTCTTACCCCTCTTGACAGAAAAATCAGCTGGTATCAAGCATGGAAATGTTATCACATCTCCCTTGTAGATTTTGAGTGCTGGAAGGACAACCCTGAGCTTGAAGATCTGGATTAAAGTCTCTAATAAGAGCTTACCCTTTTGGCTGACACGCTATGGAAATGGCAAACACGTTGAGGACGTGAGCCAGTGAATCTGTCAGCAGTTTTACACCTAAAAACACTGCTGATCTGGTGCACAGATCTCTGGGAAGCAGCTGCTGCTACAAGGAAACAACATCCAGAAGCAAAATAAACCAGTTGTGAGTTAGTTTCCAGTACAGACATCCTAGATATTGTGGTATTCTAGCACTGAACCTGCAAGATGAGCTCTGTGTTAGTCATTACAGCTACACACGGATCCCTGGAACCCCACGGAGCTGCAAGGCACCCGTCTGAGTCAAACTCAGAACTCAACCCCACAGGAAAAGACTGGACAGCAAATTCTAAACTTCAACACTGAAAAAAAAAGAGGGCCAGGTGGGTAATTTAAGTAAAAATAATCATGAAATGGATTGGGTTGGAAGGGACCTCCAAGCCCACCCAGTGCCACCCCCTGCCACGGGCAGGGACACCTCCCACTGGGTCAGGGGGCTCCAAGCCCCATCCAACCTGGCCTGGAACCCCTCCAGGGATGGGGCAGCCACCACTGCTCTGGGCAACCTGGGCCAGTGCAGAGGATTTCTCTAAGCCAGAGGTTCAGAAATATTTTGCTGAAGGTCCCCAGCTGTGCTGATGAACAGAGGCTCTTGGGGCTTTTGAAGGTTTTGTCTGAGCCACAAATTGCTCCTTTTACCTTGACAACCAAACAGAGCGACAGGGAAAGCTTCTAACAGGCAGCCTGGTTTGCCTTAACGCCTCTTTGGCCCCCAGTTTTGCATCTTGTTTCCTGATTGCCTGCATCAGGATGCAATTATACAATTACCTCCTATTTCATTCATTAAAAGGTCGTGATTATCAGCTGCTCTGGGCAGGCATTCCATAATATCCCCACCCAGCACATGAAGGCACAAGTTTGAGCAGTGACTCATGAAAGCCTGACACTGCTCCTTCTCTCCCTCCTTCCCTGCGGTGAAAATGCAAGGAAATCTGGATGCCTTTCCATCTCCTGAGCCTCTGGGATATCCCGTTATCCCAGAGGACGCACAGCTCCAAACTCAAAATGCTCACAGATCAGGCATTGCTGCAGCTCTGCATTTTAGAGAAGTCTCTGAGAGAAACTCATCAATGCCTGGGCTGCATCCAAAGCGGCACGGCCAGCAGGGTGAGGGAGGGGATTCTCCCCCTCTATTCTGCGCTGGTGAGACCCCACCTGGAGCCCTGGGTCCAGTTCTGGAGTCCTGAGCACAGGAAGGACCTGGAGCTGTTGGAGTGAGGCCAGAGGAGGCCACGGAGATGATGCGAGGGCTGGAGCACCTCCTGGATGAGGACAGGCTGGAAGAGTTGGGGTTGTTCAGCCTGGAGAGGAGAAGGCTCTGGGGAGACCTTAGAGCAGCTCCCAGGGCTGAAAGGGGCTGCAGGAAAGCNGTACAAAATATAACACAAAGACACCCATTCGGTGTCGCTGTGCTCGTTCCGACCCTCCACACCCGCTCAAAACCTCCTGTTGCTTCACTATAGAAACCATTTTCTGCACAGCCAGGTGGGAATCTCTTAAAACCCAGCAGCAGTAGGTGGCGAGAAGAGGCTCACATCAATAGGAGCACAGGAATCGAGTCTTCTGGATTCTGCCTTCCCCGTGACACTTGGAGCAGCCCCCGCATGCACTCATCAAAGCCCACCCCGAGTCGTGAGAGATCAGTGCTCTGTGGGGTGATGGAGCGCTCGGTGGCTTCTCTGCAGATCCAGGGGGAAAGGGGAGGGAGGAGGGTCAAGAGCAGCTTTAAATCATAACTTTCTGCTCTGAGCTGATAAAAAAACCAACTGCCTGAAGACTCTCCAAGCCCTTGCCCAGGTCCTGGGGTGGAGAGTCAGAACACAACTGAGAGGTGAGGTTTACCTATAAATTTCAGACCTTGCTCCTCAAAAACCTCCTCCTCCTCTTCCCACCACCTCTCTCCTCCAAGGCAGACTCACCATCCATCCCCTGGAACACTATCCCAGGATGGAGATAAGAGCACTGATCCCCAGCTCCAGCACCCGCTTCTGCAGGCCAGGGAGTAAAGTCCCTGCTTTGGCTCAACTTTGGGGTGAAAACAAAGAGTTGGAGAAAGACTTCACCCTCAAGACCTGTAAAATTTGTGCAGGGTACAACAACTCTTGAAAGTTTCTTAGTTAATACCCCCAAAATTCCACCTCATCTCAGAAAGAGCTGCCGTGCTCTAATAGAATCGCTCTTCCAGGGAAATCCACCACAAACCCAATTCACACAAGGGCTCAGATGTCTGTTCTTGCTCTTCCTCCCCAGGGGTTACGAGGCTCCTCCTGCCAGCACCACCAGAAATCCCAACAGCGGTGACCCCACCTTTCCAGCATCCGTTCCTGCTCCCCTCGGAAGCTGCTCGTCGTCACACCTTGGCTCACCATCAGCACTGAGGAACACACGGAGTGCGAGGCTGGAAGCAAGCCAGGACGCTGCTAAAGCACAAGCTGTCCCCTCCCCTAAACCCTCTGCAGAGTCCTTCAAAGAAGCTCTTGCCTGAGCCACCTCCATCGTTGTCTGCGAGAGTTCCTCCCCAAAATTTAACTGAGAAAAATTCCTGCACTCTCCCCTCTCCAAAAAACAAACGCTTACTCTCTTCTTCCAGGCCAGTTTTGCCACCTTTCGTGCCCCCGTTTCCCCAGGTGCCCCCGTGATGTTGCATCCCAGTGGAATAAGCCCTCCTTTTCCACTCAGCTCTGCCTCCAGCAGGCTGCAGTCCCTTGGGATTCGCAGCATCGCTAACAGCTCTCCCAACCCTGCCTGCTCTGATGCTCCCAGGTCTTCAGCAGCCAAGGGGACCCATCGATTGCTCTGCCCTTTAATGCCACCAGCTCGCAGCGTTGCCCGACGCTCGGTCAGTGACGTCCCACGGAGCTGCAAAACCCCAGCGCGACGCCGGATGCTTGGCTGAGCTCTCTAAGGTGACGGTGTTATTGTGATTGTCACGGGGGCACAAGCATGGTGAGATAACACAATTAAATGCCTCGGCACCAAGCTCCTGGGTCGCAGCAAGGTGTACGACAGCCCAGGTGATTTATTGCTCTTTTCTCCTGACCCCAGCGCTGGAATTGATGCTTTCAGGGGGACGGCAGGGAAGCAGTGACTCAGTATTTGCTTCCCACTGCCTGGTAGGATCCTGTTGCCTGCAAGATACAATCAGCTCTCTCTTGTTCTGACTGACAGCTACATTAAAACTTGAGTTCAGAAGCCAGAATTTAGTCATTAACCCCAGCACTGCTGCTTAACTTTGTCACTGAGTGAGGACTCGATTCAAACCCGTCACATTTGGAAACCGCTCGTCCGCCAAAATCACACTGCAACGTGATTTTCATTCCATGTAAAACTCGATCAGAGTGTAAAACCCAGCACAAGAGTCCTGTATTTGTCAGCTTAGTTCAACAATGTCACTTAGTTTAGTTTAACACTGTCATAGAATCACAGAATGGGTTGGGTTGGAAGAGACCCCAAAGCCCACCCGGTGTCACCCCCTGCCATGGGCAGGGACACCTCCCACTGGATCAGGGGGCTCCAAGCCCCATCCAACCTGGCCTGGAACACCTCCAGGGATGGGGCAGCCACCACTGCTCTGGGCACCCTGGGCCAGGGCCTCCCCACCCTCACAGCAAAACATTTCTACACAAGATCTCATCTCAATCTCCCCTCTTCCAGCTCAAAACCCTTCCCCTCATCCCATCCCTGCCCTCCCTGATCCAGAGCCCCTCCCCAGCTTTCCTGAAGCCCCTTTCAGCCCTGGGAGCTGCTCTAAGGTCTCCCTGGGCAGTTTAATTTAACACTGTCCATTAGTTCGGTTTAACGCTGTCGGCTGGTTCAGCACCAGCACCTTTCACGCTCAACTTTTTATTTGTCACCTCTATACTGAAGTAGCCTCTGTCCACGTAGTCTCCCAGGAAGAGGTAGCGGGTGTTATTGGGTGATCCTCCAACTTCAAACAACTTCATCAAGTCAAAAAACTGCCCGTGAATGTCGCCGCACACTAGAGGAGGAAGAACAGCAAAAAAGAGGGTCAGAATTACACGCTAAGAAAAGAAAGGTCACGACAGCAACAAGGAGCATCGCACGGCTGTGCTGACCCAAGGCTGTACATGCAGTTCCTGCAAAGATGTACTCGATCTACACGGGCAAAACCCTCTCTCCAGAGAGTTCAGGCCACATAAAAACCTTGCAGATGGAAGGGACACAGCAGAAAACCTGCTTGTGCTTCCCACTTGGCCCTTATTCCAGCCGCTGACCTGTGATCGGAGCCTCCACTTCAATCATCGTCTTCTCATGCCTAAGGATGGCGGCCCCATCGTTGATGATCTTCAGCGCCGCATCCTCTTCCAGGCGCCCTTCCTTTACCAAGTGGCTCTTCAAGACGTCAAGCCTAGGCTTCCCATCCTCAAACACCTCCTTCAGAGTGAGCCGTTGCGTGGGAGGAAACGGGACAGCTGGAAAGGGAAGCGAAGATGTTAGCGACGCGTCTCTTTTCGGAAGGGGGGAAAAAAGAATTAAGAGTCTTTGCAGCAGGAGGTTTTAATTCCAAGCCTTGAGACAAGCAGACACTCAAGAACACACTTTCACTGAAAAGATGCTCTCAAATCCCGTAGAAGAAATGCGACGCTGCCAGAGCAACCGCGTGCACCCCTCAGCCTGTTTAAATAGCCAGAATAAATGCCACATCCAAGGAAAACGCGGGCACCGATGCTAATTCCTAATTCAGGGAGGGGTAAGTTGTCACTGTAACGTTGTGCTAAACCCAGGCTGCAGGCAAGTATCAGCAAAAGCAGGAAAAAACCATGCTGGTTCCCAGGAACTGGTGGGGTAGGAGGACCAACAGGTACAATTCTTGCTGCACAGAACCCTAAAGCAGAAGTTGCCTTAACCAGGCACCAGCCTTGCACCTCTCAGAGCAACCCCAAGCTTAGGATCCAGTAAATCTTGATGGAATCCAACATTTAAAGCAAGTTAAGGCTTCATCTATTTGCCACACGTTCCCTGCTTTTTAAATCTATATGTTTTCTAGCTAGATCTACCCCATCACCAGCCCACCAAAAGCCATTATTGTGTCCATTATTTGTGGGAAGGTGACCTCTAGCAGACAGGAACTGTAGGAAATAAAAACAATAGTTAAAGTGCAACTCATCTGATTTCCAAATCTACCTTCTGCTGAGCCTGGCTGCTTTAAAAAGAGAAAGATGGGGAATGTCCAGGCTACATTTGGCTTTCTGGCTTTTCTGTGAGCGTACATCGCCAGCTCAGCAAATGGAGTTGATGTCCTTACCCATCACCCAGTGAGGTCAACTTGATCCAGGGGAGATGTCCATGCCCATGGCA
>VWPV01011898.1:0-22802 GCA_013389885.1 Geococcyx californianus
TTCTATGATTTTATGAATGAGAATATGCAGCTATTTGGATCTAAAGATCAAGTGAAGAGCTGGTTTTTAAGACATAAAAACATAAGAAATATTTCTACTGATGTCTGTGCAGTGGAAAGAATTGAGGTCTTATTGAGTATCCTAGGAATGTTCATCCAGACTCCACGTGAAAGGATGAGATAAAATTTCATAGAATCATTGATTCATTTGGTTGGAAAAGGCCTTTGAGATCATCCAACTGTACCTGTCCATTGCTAAACCAGATCCCTGAGCAACACATCTACCCACCTTTCAAATACCTCCAAGAATGGGGACTCAACCACCTCCCTGGGCATCCCAGTCCAGTGCCTCATTTTTCCCTGATATCTAACCTGAACCTCCCCTGGTGCAACTTGAGGCCATTTCCTCTCCTCCTATCGCTTGTCATTTCAAGCCTGAGTATTATTTTTTTTCCTTTGTTTTAATGTCATAATGTTGAATTGGAGATAGAACTCAACCTATTTTTTTCCAGTTATGAAGGCTTAGATTATGATGAGACATGCACAATGGAGAAAGTTCTTTAAAGAAAATAGGACTCATTATATCTGGAATAGGAAACCTGGGCTCTAAAGAGACTGATTTTTGAAAGTAGTGAAGGTGGCTGGCCCGTTACTGTGTTATGTAGCGTATCCTTCTCTCTAATGAGAAATAACTGATAAATTCAAAATCCGCCTTTCTGCCATGGAAATAAATAATACAATAAAAGAATCTAAATGAAAGAAGGGAAAATATATGTAATTTAAATAATCTGTTTAAAATAAGGTAATATCTTTAATGCAACAAGGAACAGAGCAGTAATAGGAAAATTAGCCTATTTTTCTTTGAAATGATAAAGCTCATTTTTTGTCTTGTAAGGAAAAAGGAGGTTTGGGTAAGCATAAGGCAAATGAACTCTGGATACTTCCACATCTCAAGCTGGGGCTGAAGCATGAAAATGCTATATGAGAGGCATCCCAGAGATTATTTGTCCCACCAAATTTAGACACATAACTTACAGAGGCTATCAGGGATGTTAAACTAAATAGGGCTTCTCTTTCCTTTTCTGTTCCTGATGTTGCTTCAGTTAAGTGAAAGAAAAGCTATTCTATTGTCTTGAGAAAGAAAAGTGAAATCCTGAGCATCCTGACAGCTGTTTGCTCCCTTTCAGTAAACCCAGGTTAACTGAGATATCCTGTCCTACTGGTTCCAGGTCTTGCAAATCCTTCTTTAGCTTTGTGTTACAACCGCAGTTTTGTCCTATAAAATTCTGGGTGAATGGTCTGTAAGTGAAATACAGAAGTAAATTAATTTCCTCTTTTTTCTTTTGATTATGATGCCTAAATCTCTAAAAGTATTCTGAAATACAAAATATCAGCACTGTGGAAAGATCTTTTCCCCTTTTTGAGTGTAAGGATTTGCCAAATTTAACCCATATACTCAAATAATTCCCACCATTTTGGATTTGCATTTTCTAGAAAATAAAGAATTCAATGAAGCTCAGCTCTATTAGGTTCATTTAATTAGCAAAATAAAATAAAAGAAAAGAAATCAGTGCTATTCTAGAGTTTCATGATATAATATCTATCATATATATTTCTCTATATCTTTAGAGATACGTCCCTTAGATGAGGAGTCAAACATCCAAAACCACTTGCATTAGGATTGCCTGTCAGGTGGCCAGTGACTACCTTTGTCAATGCTGCCCAACATTATTGCTCTCTACAACACCCTGAAAGGAGGTTGTAGTCAGGCAGGGGTTGGTCTCTGCTCTCAGGTGACCNCAAATAAACAATATATATGTACCCATCTTCCCAACATAAAATGCTTCCAAATGTATAACAAATATGTAAAGAAACAGTAAATTATATGTTCTAGCACATAGTATAGTGGTTCTAAGCTGAAAGAAGGTAGATTTAAATTAGATATTAGGAAGAAATTTTTTACTGTGAGCGTGTTAAGGCACAGGTTGCCCATGGCTGTCCCATCCCTGGAGGTGTTCAAGGCAAGGCTGGATGGGGCTTTGAGCAACCTGATCCGATGGGAGGTGTCCCTGCCCATGGCAGAGGGATTGCAACTGGATGGGCTTTAAGTTCCCTTCCAATCCAAGCCATTCTAAGAGTCCATGATTTCTTTGGATATCATAAATCTAGTGATTTGCCATTCATATTAAAAAATAGTTTCCTACCAGAGGAAACTTGAACATGCTCTCAAAGCTATAGGGTGTATTTGAATTTATATTTGTATCTACATATGCAGGTTTTATAAAAAAAAGAAAACATCAGAAAATTGGAAAGGCATTTTTTTCTTCATTCCATTATAAATGTTACAAATTGTTGAAATATAGAAACTGTTGTTGGATGAAGGATTTCAGATAGATATACTTATTCTTAGACATCTGTTTCTGAATGATGTAAAGGAGATTGACGTAAAAAAATAATATTTCCTTAAGTTTAAGGTTTGACTTTCATCAAAGTCAGGATGGAATTTTTTATTTACTTCAGAAGGAATAACATTGGTGGAGTCCATCAGATTATTTTCAATCTACATTTATGTATATGTGTGTATATATATTTTAGACATTTTTCTGAACTTAGAAATCTATAGGACAATTCAAACTGACTTTTCTTTCATTAATGCAAAAATACCTCAATGTCAAATGCAAATATTGCAAGGAATATCTCTCCTGAAGCAGGCAGAACTGTCTGTTTCTCTTTGTACATTAAACGACCTGTATTATTTTCATTTGGAAATGCATTTTTTTAAAAAAATCTAACCATTTTTATTTTTAAGGAATAAAACTCAATTTATGCTCATGGTTTTTTTAAAAAAAATTGAGATGTCACGCAAAGTTGTTCTTATCCGAGTGCACAGGTGACACTGCAAGACATCTAAAACATGTGGAAGGAAAATAGAAAGCCTGTAGAGAAAATACTTAAGTGAGGAAAAAAATGCCACTTATTTTAATCCTAGTCAATAAACATTTTCATTACTACTCTTACGTATTTACGTTTGCAATAGTTTGGAACTGGTTAGGGATAAAAATATTTTGCTTTCTGAAGGCAACAGTGCTGTCCAAGTTAGCAATAACAGCTCGTCAGCAGATAGTGTGCTTCCATTAACAAAGTCATAGAATCATTTAGGTTGGAAAAGACCCTTAAGATCACCAAGAACAATCGGATGCATTTGATCCTGGAGTCTGTTTGGGATGTGAACAGTTACACCGTGTTTAATTCCAGCCTTAGTTTTGGCATCTCTTCTTTGTGGTACATTGTGTTTTTCTAGTCTATTTAGATCAGTGTTAAATCTGCAACACAGACACATTGAAAAATTGTACTTCAAGCAATGGAAAAATGCCAAGGTTTTAAACTTTAGTTAGGGCTCTTATACAGATTTGATTTACAGAATCTGAGTCAAAATCTGCCTTCACTGTCACTGGTCTGTGTAACTCTTTAGATTTTCACGTTGGCTTGTACTGCTGTTGAAGGCTATTAAAGCTTATTACCTCTGTAAGAACTTGATCCAAATAGAAGTGAATCCAGAAAAAAAAAAGCCTTATAAATTCTGCTCGTCTTTGGATTGGAGATCAAAATCATAGCCTATACATGTGATATGAAATGAAATAATTACAGAAATACTCTCCTGGACCAAGAATCTTTTCCAACGTGTATTTTGCATGGGACCACACAGTGTTTTGGGGATGCAAAACTCTCATAATGGATGTGGCCAAACATCACAGTATCACAGTATCACAGTATTGTAAGGTTGGAAGAGACCTTTGAGATCACCGAGTCCAACCTATGGCCCAAAACCTACACCTACTAACTACACCTACTCCTACTTGTCAGTTACACCATGGCACTAAGTGCCTCATCCAAATTCTCTTTGAACACCTCCAGGGATGGTGACTCCACCACCTCCCTAGGCAGGGCATTCCANCCCTCACCATCCTCACTCTCCTCTGAACACCCTCTAACATCTCAACACCTCAACATCATCAACATGTATGACTCTGCACAACAACAGGCTAAGGAGTCGTAGCGAGGTGGGTGTTGGTCTCTTCTCCCAGGTAACAACCGATAGGATGAGATGAAATGGCCTCAAGCTGCACCAGGGGAGTTCTAGCTCAGATGTTAGAAAGAAGTTCTTTACTGGAAGACTGATGGAACACTGACACTGGCTGCCCAGGGAAGTGCTGGATTCACCACCCCTGAAGGTATCAGAAAAAGATGTAGATGTGACATGGTTTAGCAGGCCTGGCGGTGTTGGGCTGACAGCTGGACTTGATGATCTTTGAGCTCTTTTCTACGATTGTATCATGAATTGGCTTCAGGGACAGTAAAGAGTCAGAGCATATTTAATTTACCATTAGCTAATTGACCAAGATTGCTGCAGGAGGAGGGCACAGGTGATCTAGATGATTCCAGTGGTCTTGTATGATTTCAAAGGAAAAAATAAAGTTTAAAATCATTAATATCAGATCTACAAAATATAAAGAAGGTGACATCAAGGCAGAAGTTCTGCTTTTCAGGAAGTTTAGCTTACAGAACCGAAGACGCTTTCAGAAAACTTTAAAAATTATTTAACAATAAGAGACTAATTCTGTGAGAGAAATGGTGGAAGCATTATGAGTTGCTTTTGACAGATGAGAAACTATGGTACAGAGAGACAAAATCAAGGATTTTATATTTTATTTATATATACAGATATGTATATATACATATATAAATTTATACATGGGAGCTCCTGCTGCTACAGACGACTCAATGTAACTGGGCAAGTTTCTAAAGAGCACAGTGTGCTGAAAACATGGCCTTAAGCATCACAATAAAAGCTGAGTGCTGTTGATGGCAATAGAAAAACATGAAAATGTTCCATTTAAAATGTCTTCTCGTTGAAAAATGTTTCTTAAACTGGAGTTTTCTATAGGAAATGTTCCTTATGAGAAAAATGGTTTGCATTTTTGGCAACTGAATATTGGCCAGAATTCAATTCTTTTTTTCTCCAGCTATTGGCTTTCTGACAGGATTTTAAATACTTTCCAAGGCAAGGCTATCTGAAAATGCAGAATTTCAAGTTTTTCTCTAAATGTTTTTTTTTTTTTAGAATAAAACACCTTTTCTGCTTTCTGGATATTTGGCTTTTAGGAAAGCACCAAGGAAATTGATGAGTTTGTTTGTTTTAAAGCCTAATTTAAAATGCGATGGGCTCTTCAAGACCGATTCTTACATTACATACGCAGAGTGCCCAAGAAAGCAGTGGCAAAACCATCAATCACGCTCAGCTCTTCCAAGCAAAAGGTCAACACCTTTCCTGTGGTAGGTACCATCTGCTTGTCCCTCAACAGAGAAGTTCTCATGCAGTTTCCCATGGATATTATTCAGCAGAAAAACAGGAACAATTCATGCTCTTCTGCTGCTGCTCAACACAATAGCTAAGAGCATCTTTGCAGGGGAATTTCCATACGTGCCATCAGTGAACGTCCTTTTTTTTACAAGAGAGCAGACCCCATTGTGGTAGTATTTTTTGGTTTCATTTTGCTCTCTGTCTGCAAGGAGTTCAGGCAGCTAATTTTGGCTTCAAGCAGGGGGAGAGCTGGAAGAACAAGGGATGCGGCACTCCAATATTTTCCCTTGTATAGCATCACTTATTAAAATCCTGTTGTCCTGACCATTGTTGTTGCCATTGAAGTCTGGTTTATTTACTTGAAAATCTGATTTGTTTCATTTTATTACTGTGTTTGTGAAGTAACTGATATCAGATTCTGCAGGAAAGAGCTGCCATTTACCAGCAGGCTGTGATGGCTCTGACGCGGTCTGCAGGACCGGCTCCGAGGCTTGCTCTGCCCCGAGGGCTCTTGCAGAAATAAGATTACTGGCAATAACTGCTTCAACTGCTTTGAATAACAGACACAACTCAGAGAGCATAAAATTAGCATAAACACAGCATCAGTGTGTTCCCTCAGCGGATACGAGACAGGCAGGATATGGAAAATTGACTGAAATGGGGTCAGGCGCTGCTGAAATCGGAAAGGCAGGAAGCACTGCCGAGTGGAGAGGTGGCGTTGCTGCTAATAAATAAATAAATAAATAAATAAAAGGATAGCCATGAAGTTTTAATGATAACACATTCAGGGTCATGAGTATTAAAAACAGCAACACCAGTTTCAGAACACGTTAGATGTTGTCTTTCCAGGCAAATTACTCTTCGCCATCCTTTGGCTTTGCACTCCTGATTGGGTGGAGGGAGTTGGGAAGAAATAACAATAACAATAACAACAATAACAGCAATTTCTCATAACAATTTGCCTGGTTTGGGTTTTTTGGGGGGAGTGGAAAGAGAAAAAGTGGAGGTAGATAGCACCATGGTAATTTTAGGAGGATGCCCCAGATTAGGCAATAACTGGTAGAGAGTTTTTTGCAGCACTCCTATCTCTTTATATATATCAAATATTAAAATAGGAGATGCTTTCTGACACATTCAATAAAGAAGTACATTAAGAGGAAAAGGCACAGCGGCTCTGATTTTGTGGTTTTAATACTGAGACATTGCAGATACTGCTTGCAACAAATTTACCCGTTGAGCTCTAATGGGTATATCCGAATAGGAGATATCCAAGCCCTCAAACCTGCTCATACAGAGAGAGATGGAATCAGCACATGTTTTAAATCAGATTTTCCTCAGAAACCTGCAGTACCAAAAAAGACCCATAGTGAGTCTCTTTATCTCGTAATCGTTGTGAAATTTGGGATTCAAAGCATCATCCTTTCCTTTGAAGAAGCGATACCGAAGGAGGGTAACCCACGTTACGACGTTATTCCAGAAAGAAAACATTTATGACTCTGCTCCTGTTTCCCATTGTTGGGAGTTTGTCCTCCAGATGAAACGGGGACTATTCAAGAGTCTCAGGATTAAATCCTTTTAATAAGTCAACTTACTAAGCAAAGCCTGGGACCCACGTTCAGAAAAGCACTTTAAGCCATAGGTAATCCAGACTAACACAATGTTCCATGTTTCAACCATCTGATGAAAAAAATTTAAAAGATATTTTTTCCTAAAATTCATCAGAGATGGTTTACGAAGTTTGTTTCTCTTCCTTTCTCCTTTTCTCCTTCTTTCTTTTGCTCCCTCTATCTCCTCTCTTTCATGCAGAAGGTTTTTTAAGGCCTAGGTAGGTAAAGATGGGGTATCATCAAATACTAATCTGCCTGAAAAATGACCTGTTGAGGGTCAGGAACGTTACCTGAGTTTTCCTTTGGCACAATTGATAGAGAGGATTAAGGGAAACACTCAGAAGTGGGTAATGTTAAAATGAGTCATAGAAGCATAAAACATAGAATGCTTTGGGTTGGA
The DNA here is from genome assembly GCA_013389885.1 of Geococcyx californianus. Taxonomy (NCBI): domain Eukaryota; kingdom Metazoa; phylum Chordata; class Aves; order Cuculiformes; family Neomorphidae; genus Geococcyx; species Geococcyx californianus. Next base: position 7,369 of record VWPV01011898.1, read on the forward strand.
AGGGACCCTTTTTCAGATCATCCAGTCCAGCCCCCTGCAGTAGCAGGGACATCTTCAACCAGATCAGGTTGCTCAGAGCCCCATCCAACCTGAGCTTGAATGTTTCCAGGGATAGGGCCTCCACTGCTTCCCTGGGCAACCTCTGCCAGTGTTTCACCACTCTCATTGCAAAAGAATTTCTTTCTTCTATGCAGTCTAAATCTCCCTCCCTTTCAGTTTTAAATCATCACTCCTTGTCCTGCAACAACAGGCCTTGCTAAAAACCCCTCCCCAGCTTTCCTGGAGCCCCCTTTGGGAAACTGGGAGGCTGCTCTAAGGTCTCTTTGGACCCTTCTCTTCTCCAGGCTGAACAACCCCAACTCTTTCAGCCTGTCCTCATAGGTGAGGTCCTCCAGCCCTCAACTGAAATTGAAAAATTTAGCAAACCACCTTCAAGACATCTAACTGTGGAGAAAAATAAAGAAGAAAATATGGATAAAAGCAAAGCATGTGCAACCGTTTTCTGACTGAGGTATGCAGTCAATTACATAAGGAAAGGAACTATAGAGAGCACTGTGAACTGAGTTCTAACGTTTAGTCATTAATATTTTATCTTTTCTTTATTATCTTTTCCATGACCTTTATAGGTGCCTGAATTCAAATAGGGTCAGAAAAGATGCAGAGAGAAACAGTACTGCTAGCGTAGCCAGAAGTTGCCTCAAAAGAAACAGTCTGCTATTGTGAGTTTTCAAGGCCAACAGAATTTACGAGCAAGCTTTGGATGTGAAATGAAACTCCTGACAGTGTGCCCTTGTCTATAAAAATAAGCGTTAATGACCCTCTGTCCCTTGCTGGTAGATGCAGAGGAAAGGGCAAGTTTAGAAAGGTCCGAGAAACTAAACGACTTTCTCACCCTTAAAGGTGGTCCTTTCAGGTCAGAGAGAAGACACGTGGTTGTGGAGCATGGGTATAGCATGCCTGGGGACAAATAAAAGACTCTGTTCTCCCCAAGGCATCAATCCAGCATCGCTCACCAGCACCACATTCGTTAAACAAATAAGCAGATGAATGTACCAGAAGAACATGCAAGGAAAAACAAATCAGACTTATAAGACATCTTGGAGTCCAGCCATGATTTTCTTGTGGAAAAAGACTTAATTCCAAAATCTTTCTCACAAAGGGCCTTTTTCTCTCTTTTTATTGGGGTTAACCAGCATTTAATTGATTTATTCAGGAATATAATTGATTCTGATGACAGTGGCAGGACTAAGCCCTCGCAGACTGTAGCTTGCTGGCATGCAGGCTATCACGGTCCTCATTCATTTAGCTCTACTGCGGTTCCTGTGTTAGATGCACGGTGGCCTCGGGCTCCCTTCGTAATCAGTGGAAAGAGATAGCCTTCTCCAGAGAGTGGTGCACATCTGACAGCAGTTTTCTCAGTGGCTGCGACTGGAATCTGGGGTGACTATGTGGGAGACCAGGCAAGCACCTAAAGTGTAGTTTACTAGAAGAAATACAGCCTTAGTGACCAAAAGTGTCTCATGGTCTTTTGTTGTTTCCTTGTCTTTACTTCGTATTCGCCTGCATCACAAATGGATAAAAATCAGACTTTTTTTTTTTCTTAATGTCTTATGGATTCACATAAGAAAATCCTTGGCAAATACAAAGGATCTCACTCCTTATGATCATTCTTGTCTTTACTGCATTGATTTCTCATGTGTTTATCTTTCTATATTTACCTGTTTTACTTGTTCCATTTGCCATCTTTCACCAATCCAGATTTATGATTCAGCAGAAAATCAGATCTCAAAGTGCTGAAAGTTGAATCATCCATTTACAAAACCAAATGATCTATATGTGGAAGTTCACAACTCTGTTTCCTTCTACCTTCCTTTTCACTTGTGTTGGTCATTTTTACATATAATATTTCCTTATTCCTAAAGAAAATAAATACACAGCTTAAAGAAGATTTTAATTTTTCATTGAAAGATATATTTCAAAGGAAATATGATATAATAAACTTCAGTTCTCAGTTACCAAGCAGCTGCAAGTAAAGGCAACATCTGCTATTCTTTGGTCCTCTAAATATGATCTAATTTTGAATTGGGACCATACAAATAAGGTTAAGAAACACAATGAAATTGACTTCAAAAATCACTAAGAAGTGATTTAATGAAGTATTGTGAGACTTTCATCAACATTTTTAGAAGCTTTTAATGTCACTGTCTGAAATCCATTAGATTTGACTAAGAAAAATGTCTCATTCAGATAAAACTGGTTAACCATTCTTAGTTTTTGGATGATTAATTTACACACCAAGGTGCCAATCCTAGAGAGACTTTTTATGCATGGCAGCTCTCTTGGCTCAAGATACATACTGTTCATGACATTAAGGCCGTGTGCAAATTCTTTCCAAGGCTAGAAAAACTCAGAGTGCATTTTCCTTTAATCCACACTTTTCTGGGTGTTGAAATGAATAGTTGAGATTTGCAAGAGTGTTTATAAACTTTTCAGTTAAACTGTGTTGGGAGGGAGGAGGGGAACCAAAAAAAACCCACAAAGCTTTGATTTGGGAAATACCATGAAAGGAAAAGAAATTAATTAACCCATCAGTCTTCTAAATGTTGTCCCGGGCGCCAATGACAAAAATAAAAATACAGTCATTAGCAAACATAAAAAATGTTGAGATCCTCACAGCCAAGTTCTAGAAGGCAAAATATCATTACTGTGTCTGAATTCCACGTAATGTCTAATTTCTAGGGATCTGGATAATTCTCTCAAATGTCCACTCATCTTCCTTCGTGTTTTCCCAATGAAAACAACATCAGCCAGTTGGTGCTAAGTAGCTTGGTACTAACTCAGCTATTAAAACAGTCTTGTAATCTTGGTCAAGATGCCCAATTCAACACTCTCTCTATTATTCTTAGTCCTATTGCTCTTATGATGGCAAGGTCACACCCTGATTACAGCTGTTTGGTAGAGAACAACAACTTTCGGTACATACTGGCGTATTGTCTACTCTTATTGTATTTATTTCAGGTAGGTAATGAGTCCTGACCCATCACAACCATTTAATTTTTATTTGAGTCTCTACAGCCAAACTCCATGGCAATAGAAGCTACCTATTCCATGTTTAGGGTATCTGGGGAGCAGCTTAAGATTCTACTAAGTGAGCTGTAGCACAGTTACTTGCTTTGTTTAAGCAATGGTGAATGTCCACCAAAGAAGAACATCAACAAAACCAACAGGAGATGAATGTAGCCCAATGTAATAAAGAGAAAGAAAAGTAGCATTAGTTTATCCTCTGAACTTTCTTTAATTGTATTCTGAACCTTTGTTTAATTGTATTTTGTCCCATTCTGTCCAGTAAATACATACATCTCCTTTTCCACACATCAAATGATAAATATGTCCCAGTGCAAATTTCCCAAGGTTCTCATTTCTGACACTTCCTGAAACATCTTTACTGATTTTTCCAGAAGCTTCGATAACCAATTTGCCTAAATTTATTCCACTGCCTATTCATTACAGACTCCTAGAAATTCTGGAACAGGGGTGTAAACAGAGATATATTGTGCTATGAGGTTTACCAGAGAAGATCAGAACCTCTTACAACAGCATTTTGGAATATCTTAATGGCATTTCAAACACCGGTCAAATCGGGTCGTTGTTTAAAAATACATAAATAAGAAAATAAATAAGACAATTCAAATATTGTTTTAACTGGAAAGAGTTGGAATAGCACACATTATTGATTTCTGGAACTGTTTTTCTTCTTGAATCATACTTATACGTGTATGTCATTGTCAGCAAACAAGATTCCTTCCAACTTCTTGTAGGGGACAGAAAACTGAACCCGAATTCTATCACAATTAACACTCTTGCAGTTCTACCAGGAGCTTTTAGGTAGAAAGAAACAGTTAATAAACAGTACCATTAGGTAGGGTATGTACCTGCAGATTGGACATGTGTGTTTTACTGTAGCTGTATGCCAGTTGCCCTGAAAGTCAATGGAGAGAAGGAAGAGCTCACATGTCTTTTTGTATTAAGGTTGGTCTAAAATGCATCGGGGAGGATTAGGCTCGACATTAGGAAGAAGTTCTTCACTGAGAGCGTGATTGGCCATTGGAATGCGCTGCCTGGGGAGGGGGTGGAGTCACCGTCCCTGGAGGTGTTTAAGGAGAGATTGGATGAGGCTCTTAGTGCCATGGTGTAGTTGACGAGTAGGAGTAGGTGTAGGTGTTGGGTCATAGGTTGGACTGGATGATCTCAAAGGTTTTTTCCAACCTTATGATACTGTGATACTGTGCTGAATCGCTTTTGGTTTTCTGTGCTGAGTACAACAACAGCCTTGGCTGACCTGCTCAGCGGTAGCTCCTGCACTATAGAATGATGGGAGGCGAATCCCACTGTTGTAGATGCTAATGGGTGTCAGGCTTGAACCAATGCCTCAAGCATTAAAATCTTGTTTCAAAATATTGTCCTCTTCAAATTCAGGACACAGCTTTCTTTGCCTATATTAAACCCACATAGTTGTGGTGTTTAAATCAGAATTCTAATCTCCAGGGTTTCTTCTAAAATCAATAATGAGAACTAAAAGCACCTGGAGAGGAGAACCAATTGCCTTTTAAAATGTGTATCAAAGATGTTACACAAATTACTCTCAGAAAGTGCCTTTTTCTTTCCATTTACTATAAAAGCGTGCTGGGGGAGAAATTTGGTCCAATATCCCAATTTTAAACTCAGACTAAAACTAGTCAATTTTAATGCCATCCCTCACTTCAGTGGGGATAATTTACATCTCAATATCCTTAGTTCTTCTTCCATCATCACAACTACGTTCTACCACTTGTGGAAACGCAAGAAATGAAGCACAGGACAGGGCACCACACTGCCTTGTGTGCTTTGAAACCAAAGGTGATAACTGTCAGGATGTCCAGATATTGATCATGTGTATAAAAATGGAACAAAGTTACATATATTTTTGTTGTTCTTGTTGTTAATTTTATTGCTAAATTTCCTGACTCCTTGTGAGTTCGCTGAGATCTGATCTGGTTCTTTCTGTGTGCCAAGAGATTGACTCCTGCTGAGGCTCTCACATATTTATTATTTATATTCTAGTAATTAGTCTGAACCACTGACTCAAACAGAACTACCCGAGTGAAAAAGAAAATATAACAAAGTCCCTCAATATGTTGTCTTTGCCTAGGGCAATCAGCAGCTGACGGCTAATGGGACAGATGATGCTCCTTTTCTCAGTTCATCCATTTAGCTGCTTGTTTAAGACACAAGAATGTGCCTGTGTGCCCTGACCCGCACTTTGACACTTTGGAACTTTCATATGTGTTCTTGGTAGAGCTGGACAGATATTTTCCCTGACCTTTGGTAAGCAGTTTTTTGGCAAAACTTGAAAAGTGAAGAGTTTGGCTTCTCAAATACAGAATGCTGCCTTTCAAAATTAAGTTACCTGTCCCTTGCTGTCACCTTTCTGTGGTGATTACTGGGCTAGGTGCACCTCTGAATGCACTGTTCCTCTCCTGGAAAAACAAAGAAGTAGCAAATGGTAATCAGTGGTCAGCAAATGTGGGAGATGCAGCATGGAGTTAGAGAGGGAGGAGAGAGCAGTCTGAGTTCTATAAGGGATGGTGCCATGCATTAATGAGGCTACAGGAAGAGAAATAGCTGGAGGGGGTCGTGGAGAGAGGCAAGAATAGCACCCTGCAACCAGGTAACAACCAGTTAATGGCAACTGTAGCTGCTTCTGGTATCAAATTTCCTCTCCTGAGACTGATGTCAATCACAGGTGACAGAATTCGCCCACTGGAGATACCTCAGTGCTCTTTGGGAAATAGTCTGAATCAGATGCCTGAGTTTAAGACAAACAAAGTTTGATGGTATTAATCTGAGTCTTAATTTATTAGTTCTGCCAATGTTGGGTAATGATCTGCAGTGTGGGGCCGTAGATGTCTAGTAATTTAATATGGTGTAGTTAAGGTTATTGAGTGAAAAAACACAGAGGGTCCCTTAAGCTCTTGATTTGCCAAAGCATTTACACTCTGGAAGAAATATCACTACTATTGCTTATCTAACTAGTAGCTAAGTATAACTACCAGAAGGTGGTTTATATTGACAACTTCAAGGCACAGTGCTTCTTAAAAACACATCAGTTGTCCTTGCTGCACATGTGACGTGTCCTACCTTTTTTTTCCTAATCCCTTTCCTCTGGTCCATGTCAGCGCTCTTCCTAAGGTCAAACTGAGTGAGAATCTGATGGCAGGAATCAACACTGATTTCCACATTGACTGTGTTTATTTCTCTTCATTCCCTTGGGGACTTTGAGGTTTGCCTGTTTTTTCTTCTCTTCTCATTTTCTTCCAAGGAACTTTACTGCTGCCTGTAAGGGAGACAATCCAGTTTTGCTCGCTGGCAATGGGAGCTCGGGGGCTCCCTCAAAAATGTTGAAAACTCTTTGCTTTCCAGAATGTTAGTTTTAAAAAAATTGAGCTTACACAGCTTGTGCTGAGTGCTTGCTACGCAAAAGGATTTACAGCTCACAGGTACAAAATATCTTCCCAGTCTCCCTTCCAAAATTCCTGTACTGTCTTCAGAATAGAAACTCTTACCCATAAAAGGCAGAAACTGGCATTAGAGATCCTTTTAAAGATCTACAGGAATCGTTCTCAGGAGTTTAATAAAGCATCAAGATCCACTCCTAATCCATAAAATGATGCAGACTGCCTCATAATTATGTCTGCAGTACAAGTTTCTCTGTTTACTCCTCCAGACTCTCTCTTTATCCATATTCCTTCCAGTCTCTCCATTGGATAGGAAATCCCCAGGCCTCAAAGTGATGTCAATGAAACACCCCTTTATATCAGAAAAAATTGTAATTGGATTACTGCTCCCCTTTAAAAATGAATGAGGCCAACAAATCAAAACAAAACGGTGAAATGCTGGACTCTAAATTAGTAGGAGGGATGCGCAGTGACCAATCACTTCCTTTGAGTCAAATTCTGTTATAATGCAGATCATAGAATCATTGAATTTTTTGAGTTGGATCTCAAAGCCCATCCAGTTCCAACCCCTCTGCTGTGGGCAGGGACACCTCCCACTGGATCAGGGGGCTCCAAGCCCCATCCAACCTGGCCTGGAACACCTCCAGGGATGGGGCAGCCCCCGCTTCTCTGGGCAACTCGTGCCAATCTTATTGCAAATAATTTCTTCATTATGTCCAATGTAAACCTGCCCTCTTTCAGTTTAAAACCATTACTCCTTGTCTTATTATTACAGCCTCTGGAAAAATGTTTCTTTCCATCTCTCAGTCATTTTTCAGGAATTTCCTCAGTTTCAGTAACTCTAAGCCCACTTAACTTAAAGACGAGGCATTTCTAGGATGTGAATCCACAACAAACCCTGAGAAAGGCAGCCGCTCTTGAGAGTGCCCCCAGTTGGGCAGCTAAACCCAGAAACACCTGAAATCAACAGCGAGCTCCTCCTTAGCCACTAAACCCAGCAATTCTTGTCTCCATTCCTGCTTCCATTTCTTTTTCCCTCTGCATTTTCCTTGCCCATCACTTTCCTCTGTCATGAAAACCAGACCAAGCTCTAGATATCACCTTGTCTTTGCACGCCTTTGCCGGCTCTTGATCTCTTCTCATACATTGTCTCATCTTGTGGTGCTCCTGGGATAACGTATTTGTTTGGGGATTTTTCCCCTCCTTTCCTTGTTTCCCTGTGTAAGCTGAACTGCTGAAGTCACAACAAAGTTGTCAGCTTTTGGGAGATGCTCACCTGAGGTCACCTCTCTGCCTGTAAGTGACGTGTTGGAGCTACCTGGCCAGAACAGGCTCTTACTTTTACTGGTGTATTCGACGTACTGTAACTGCTGCCACCAACAGGGCATTCAACAAAAACAAGACATTTTTCCACCCACTGCTTTAACCACTAGATTTCAAAAAGAGATAATAGATAGACATGAAGAATTTACATTCTAATAAAAATTTGCTGTAGAAACTTGCACTCTGCACAGTCTCTTACAATGCTCCCTCCAAACAGTCTAAGCAAAACAAGCTGCTTTTTCTTATCCATATCTCAAGAGGCATCTGAAACCTATATATTTAAAATATGACCATTTTACACAATGCACATAGAAATTAAGCCTGCAAAGAGAAAGGAAAAATGAAGAAAATGCAAGAAATACTTTCACTTAATTCATTGATCACTATGAGTTAAAATTAATATTTTATCGAAAAAGTTCAGCAGTAAAATCCGTTTCCCAGTGACAGAAAATGTCTGGTTCGTGCCTGCGAGTCCTTCTGCAAGAGGTACTGCATGATTATTGATTTTCTGAAACTGGCTGCCTCAAAGTAAGAATGCTATCATGAGTTCACAAGTTGCAGTACCATGTTAGTACAAACCACTGAACACTGTTTTTCACACGCTTTAGGATTTTATAGGCCATTGTCTAAGTTTATCCCAAAAAGTTTAAATAGCTTAGGTTTCTCAGAAAGAATGCATTTCTCTATATCCTGAGAATAATAAAGCCAAAACTCTATGATGCTGTAAAAATGAAGTGCAAAAAGGCAATGAATTTTCCAAAGTTTCTAATTATTACCTCTAAAACAAGAGGGAAAAAAAAGAAATAAAAAAGAATCTAAGAAATCTGGAAAAAATGTAATTGAAATGAAAACTTGGACTTAATTGCAACTTTATATGCTAAGAAAATTATTCAGTCAATATACAACTTCTTTGGAGGAGATATCCAGTGTTACACTAATAAAAGCAAAGTACTGCATTGTTTGAAAGTTAGTTTGACTTTTTTTTTTTACACATATTTGTCTCAATACATTTAGTTTGATGTAAGCTAAATGTAAGAGTTTCAGTTTTGCTCTGGTTGGTTTGTAGGATTCCAATTAACCCCAGATATAATGGAATTCAAGGGTATTCAGAGTAGGGTTAAGGCAGGTTTGTTTTCATTTTGTAAGGAATGTTTCCCATAAAAATAACTGGAATCTAAAATGCTGTTCCATGTTGTCGTTTAATTTTGTGTAGTAGAATTTAGCATGAGATTTAGAAATCCCATGGTTCAATTCTCATGTCGTTGGGATTAAGGAAATTGTTGTGAAGGAAGGCAGGATGAGGGCATAGAGCACCACAGATAATCTGATATCATTCTCTATTTAATTCCGAACTGACAGTGCTCACACAAGGCACTATTGTGGAGTTGCCATTGGACTGGAGCCTATTTTGTTCAGTTTCCATATACAGGGAAATTGCTCCCAACTCCCTCAGGCAGCTTTGCAGATCTGCGCAGGGATACTGAGGAAAATTAATGTGAATTATTTTTTGAAGTGGATTAGTTCGACTAAATTAAAACGCCGTGTGGACTCCCTCATTCAGAATTAAAGGGACTTTAATCCAGTTTTGCTTTATTCAGTTTAACATCGGGCGAAGCAAGACAGAGTCCAACTGAATGCAATTTAAATTCCCACCTTCTATTAATTATGAATTCTTTTGCTGACTGTTTCTGCATAAACCACATTGCAATGTCCACAAAGTATAGAAAATGAGCTACAAAGATCTGTTTGCTAAGGAGACACTGACAGCACGGTAGATTCCTTTCCCACTCCAGCTTCTCTGAGACCCTGCTCAGGAGGAACCTGCAGGAAGGACATCTCAGCTCTGTTGTATATTCAGTCGTAGACTCACTTCTAAGCCTGACTAACATAAAGGTTATAAAATGTGAAGTGTGAAATGGACTCATTTCCAAGCCTTTTTTATTCAGTCAAAGGATAGTTACAGCTTTCAAGTCACTAGTGACGTGCACTGTATTTGTAGTGTTGGCTTTCTATTCCGTTACAATCCTCCAGAGCCTTCTACTCCACTCACATCTTCAAATTAATAGTTATATTAAAAAAATTATGGACTATTTTAAGCATAGAAGCCAGCTACTCACCAGCAATGGGAGAAACAAAAGAGAAAACCAAGACATTATTCAAGTATTTTGGGAATGTGAAAGGACCTGTTTTCTCATGGGCAAATTCTCCCCTTTTGTAGATGTGAGAGATGATGTCCATGTTGATGGTGGGGTATTGCTGATACACATCAACAAGAAAATAGGACATATCAAGTAAAAAAACCTGACTCACATTAAATCAATTAAAGGTATTCTCCATCTGGTTCTACCCAAGGGGTTTGTTCTGATTTAACTAAATTGGTTTCTAAACTGATTTAGTTAAATTGGTACATAAACTGTGTGTAGAACAGCCAGAAGTAAGTACAAAAGAGTCTAAGTAAGTCAAACAAATCCAAGTGAGCATAAGAGGCTCAGTGAAAGAGTTGAGGAAGAGATTAAGTAGCAGCATAACCTTTAGGGGTTATACAGACTGATTATGAGCACAGATGTAGAACTGGAGATGTGAATATTTGACTTTGCCCACGCTTACTGTTGGCTTCAGAGCACTGGAAAGCGCAGAATTGAGCCTGGAAATCTGAAGAATATGTTCAGAAAGGTGCACAGTGCTGGTAGTGAAGCTGGCTGCTGCACATGGAGGTTGTAGTGAGGGGGGTGTTGGTGTCTTTTCCCATGTAACAAGTGATAGGATGAGAGGAAACAGCCTCAGGTTGCACCGAGGGAAGTTTAGATTGGGTATTAGGAAAAATGTCTTAACTGAAAGAGTGGTGAAACATTGGAACAGGCTGGCCAGGGCAGTGATGGAGTCCCCAGCCCTGGAGGTGTTCTACAAACACGCAGACATGGCACTTCAGGGCATGGTTTAGTAGGCACAGTGGGTTTGGGCTGATGTTTGGACTTGATGGTCTTCGAGGTCTTTTCCAACCTTAATGTTTCTGTGATTCATCGAGCCAGTGCTGACCTACAGAAAACAAACCAAGAGAGTGGCAGAATTGTATGAATTGTCGTATTTAGGAAGGACAGTTCAGACATGCTAAGTTGCAGATGTCAGGTGCAACTATTCTTAGACAAAGTTTGGATCCTAGAACTACTGTTGGTTCTTCTTATCTGGCAATGAAGAAATCATCTCATGTACCTATCCTAGGTCATCTGCAGTGGAGATCCCTGTGGTGGTATTAGAACTACTGTCAGTGCAGATGTGATGAGTAAGCCCCTTCCTAGTCAACTGCCAGAGGTATTGTGGGATTTAGCATGAGTTGTGGACCATTCCCGGTCGGCAGGTTGGGTGGGATCGCCTTATTCTGGAGGCCAAGAGACTTTAATAGCAGGCTCGCATCCAAACAATGCCAGGTGGCTTGAGGGCAGAGTGCATCCTGGAAATGTTCAGTTTACTGGAAGAGGTATGATCTTGTGCCTCACTTCTCCAACTCTAAAACTGAATATTATTTTCATTTGTTTTGTGTCCATGTGTGCAATTCAGGGAGTAGGAGGTGGAATGGTGAATGGTAGACAGTAGGAATGCCAAAACAACCTCTTATGTTACTTCTGGCTCCCTGTCCTGTCTTGCACCAAGGGAAGAACCAGTCACAGATAATTTTCTTATGAATGGGTTTTTATAGGGTGCTATTCATCTCACTTGAATTAAGCTAGAAATGAAGAAGTTAACAGCATCATGTATCATTAACTCCCAGAACTGCTTCACCAAAACACCCTTGGGTTTTGAATTGGTACTGCATTGGCAATGAGTGCCAGCGTTCTCTCTCTCTTTTCATGTCTTTACTAATTATAATCTCCCTGGTCACCTGCCAAATTTTTTCATACAGTTTCAGGACAACACTGAGGACAATATCAATGTTTGTGATGAGGGAAAAGAGAGGAATTGCGCACAGTATGAAACTTCCTGATGCTTCCTGATGTTTTGAGGTTGCATTCATATGACCCATACTGTTTCTTTTTTCTTCAGGACTCATAAATCCTCTGGCTGGCACATTGCAAATGCTCATGAACATATTTCAGTCTTTCTGTTTCCTGTGCAAGTCAGCTTCCTTCCATCTACTTCTGCACTGGATGCTCACAGTGCTGAGTCCATTCAGAAATGACCACAGATGAAAGCACTCACTGTCTGGACATTCAGCTACTTCCTACTGCTGGCAGGTAACCAAAGCTTCTCAAATGGGTTAGCACTGAGAGATGCTCAGATACGTAGTGACTGAAAATGTGTATGGACTTATAGCAGATAGAACTGTCATGAATTTTCTTGATATTCAGAGAGGATAATTTCTTAGCTGCACGGATTTTGGATGGGATAGACCTCATAGCATCACAGAGTCATAGAATACAGAGTTGGAAGGGAACTCAGGAATCCTCTGGTCCAACCTTTCTTGGCAAAAGCATGGTCTATACAAGATGACCCAGCACCCTGCCCAGTCTAATCTTGAAAGCTTCTCATGTCGGGGAATCCAGCACTTCCCTGTGGAGATTATTCCAATGGGTGATTGCTCTCACTGTGAAAATTTTTCCTCTTGTTCCAAATGGAATCTACCCAGAAGTAACTTGAACCCATTAACATTACCTCTTTTCCTTGTGCCTTCTTGTAAAAAGGGAGTCTCCATCTTCTTTGCAGACACCCTTTAAATACTGGAACAGTTCTCCCAGTCTTTCCTCATGTGTCAGGCTTCCCAGCCCTTTGGTCATTTTTGTGGCCCTTCTCTGGACCCTCTCCAGCCTGTCCACATCTTTTTGTATAGTGGGAATGAAAACTGAACACAGCATTTCAGATGTGGCCAGACAAGCACTGAGCGGGATAATGATTTCTTTTTCTGATGGTGATGTCTTTTTTGATGCAACTGAGTATCCCATTGGCTTTCTTCACCACAGCAGCACACTGTTCACTCACATTGAGCTTGTTGGCCACCAAGACTCTCAGGTCCCTTTCCCCAGCCAGGTAAATCCCAGCCTCCACTGCACTCCTGGATTATGTTTTCCCAAGTGCAAGACCTTACACTCGCCCTTGTTGAACTTCTAAAGGTTCTTTTTAGCCTACTCTTCCAGACTTCCTGCAGGATGGCTCTCTCCTCTGAAGTGTGCACTCCTCCTGAGTCTGACATCATCAGAAAACTTCATGAGGCTACCCTTGATCCCATCACCCAGATCACTTACGAAGGCACTAAACAGCATCAGGTCCAATAACAATCCCTGGGAGACCCCGCTTGTGGCAGGTTGCCAGTTTGAAAAGGAACTATTAACCACCGTCCTCTGGGTGCTTTCTGTCATCCAGTTCCCCACCCACCACAAAGAAAACTTGTCTAGATCATAACATAAGGAGGAGGCTGTATGAAACCATACCAAAAGCCTTGAAGAAATCCAGGTTAATTGTCTCCATAGAGGCTCACGTGGTGCTATGTTTCTGATTTGTGACAAAACCAGTGTTGAGAGTGCACGGCTGTTTTACAACACCTACACCTACTCCTACTCATCAACTACACCACAGCACCAAGTGCCTCATCCAACCTCCAGGGACGGTGACTCCAACACCTCCCCGGGCAGCGCATTCCAATGGCCAATCACCCTTTCACTTTCTCCTCCCAGGCCTCCCTAGCTCTTCTCTTAGAATGGTGTTAAGTGTAACTTCAGACCTCCGTTACATCTACCAAGCCCATGAAGGCAAGCCATGTTGACAAGTAGGAGTAGGTGTAGGTGTTGGGTCGTAGGTGGGACTCGATGATCTCAAAGGTCTTTTCCAACCTTATGCTACTGTGTATGATACAACTCTTGGACATTTTAAACGGCACTAAGCATCTATAGAAGCATCTACACAGGTAGCTGAATCCCCCTGTGATTCCCATTGACTAGAACAAGAGCTTCAACACCTAGTTCACTTCCATACACCTGTGCAAGTGCATACGTATTTAAATGCAGATGTTTAGATTTTGAGCTGATTCCCTCTTCTTGAGTGATGTTTGGAAAATAAATTAACCCCTCTGAATCCGTGTTACCCATTAATAACACAGAGATGATATCTCTACAAACATAGGTGGAGCCATGACTCCATGACTCCATGATCCTTAGACTCTATTTAAGCCGGTGCCACTCCTACATAGGATATAGGTTGGACTCGATGATCTCAAAGGTGTTTTCCAACCTTGTGATACTGTGACTGTGATAAGATAGACTTATACCAAGTGGAGCTCAGAGGCAGAGAAGTAGGGGCCAGATATCATCTGAAAGGTGACCATAATACACATAGGCACCTTCAAGCCTCTTGGGGAGATCTGAAAGGAAATAATGCTTGGGGAAATCTTGCTTTCAGGTCCAGCACTGGTTTGTATCACTGCTGTTTCTCCTAGGCAGGTTGTATAATATATAAAGGTGATGATCTATATCATCTTCAGTCCAGTGCTCTAAAGCCTTGCGCTGGCAACAGACCCCCACCAGCAGGAACTCCTTCGAGCCTCCGTATCTTTTGCACTGACGGAGGACTCTGCTTTCTGTCAGTGTATTTGTGCAGTGACACATATTCTCTAGTGATTAGATTAACGTTGGCAAAGGCAATATGAAAAATCCACACAGATTACCACTGTCACCCGCAGTAATTACATTTATTCATTTCCATTTAGCCAAGTTTTTACAAGCTGAGCAAGGGGCCAAATAAGCAATAAACACAGAGGCAAGAAATTAAAATGCTGATCCGTTCACTGTGAAAACAATCAAACCATCATCTTTCTTTAGGCAGCTCATTCATCATCCAAGAGGGCCACAGTGTGCTGATATGGAGGGCTGGAAACCTAATGTTATTACATGTAAATTCACTAACATGAAATTACTGTTCCTGATGTGATTTTACTAATAAATTAGTTCATTTCTACCTTTTCGCAAGAGACTTTAGGGACCGTGGAGAATTGTACATGAGTCTTGTAATCTTTGCTGCTTTATTTCAAGTGAACAGGCAGTTTAGTTCCTCCCTCCATTGCCATCCCCTGCTTCTCCCTGTGCCTTAGATCTGTTTCATTAGGGGATAAACAGTCATAGTTTTACTGTCTTGGGGCCAGTTTTGTCTCTTGGGTCCAGGAGAAGTCTAAGAGCATGGAGGTTCCTTGGCTTTGCATTTTACTGCTGTGGCACCAATTGGGAGAAGGGAGTAGCTAGACCTTGCTTCAAAGTTTTCTGAGCTATAGAGTCTGTGCAAGTTGAGGTTTAGGAGTCTAAACCTCTTTTTTTTTTTCTCCAAAACTAGTGGGGCAGGATACCCAATTCCTAAGCTGGTAACAGAATCACAAGAATACAGTAAGTAGGATCAGACAAAAAAACAGTTTAGATAAGGAAATGATAAGACAGCTCCATTTTTATGTCTTTTAAAATAATTTTGTAACTCGTATCTCCCTTAGGTCAAAGCACCAGCTTTCAAGGTACATAGCTTCACTGATGTGTAGGGGATGTAAACTACTGCAGGACGACTGTATAGCTATTTCTGCATTGTGGAGAATTGATTCCACCAAACTGAGCGTACTTCAGAGTCATGCAGATGGATTTCACCTGCTACCTC
>VWPV01011901.1:0-10688 GCA_013389885.1 Geococcyx californianus
GATTCTATGAAAGAAATAGCAAGGCAAGACTGAAATTAAGCCCAGCGTAATACGGAAATTGCAATGTACCGTACCCATCTTCTCCTTTCTGTTGGGAAAGAAAGGCTCCACGTAAACACACAATACCACATAAACTCAGAGGAAATGCCACATCAATCTGTCACAGCTCAACAAAATGCATTTTGATGCATTTGAAGTTAATTCATTTACAGTATTCAAATGCAAATTCCATGTAGCTGAGGATCCCAAATCCATATCAGGCTGATTTGTTATATATACATAAGCCAGATTTTGACATCACAGGATCTCATTCTTCTTGAAAACCAATGAGCCATTCACATTTAGAAACCATCATCCATATTTTTATTAAGGGCCAGAAAACCGGCCGACAAAAACTAGAGCAGTCAGATTTATTTAAGATCACAAAGCTTATCCTTCCATTACAATTGGGAGAGAAGAAAACCAGCGTATTTCTCTGGAGGACGAAACCTTCTTATGGGTACCGACACTTCAGAGGGTGCACAAAGGTACAGTTCATCACAGTAACATTGCTGTATTTGCAATGTAAATTCTTCTTTAAACCCCTCTGCCTCCCTCTGGAGCTGTAAGATGTGGGAGAACACCCCAGCACCAAGTGACAGGATGAAAACCATTACAGAATGTGTAAAATGGACTTTTGCAATAAGAAATGTCAGAGATTAAAGTTGGAGAGGGAAAAAAAGAGAATCATGTGGAAGATTAGGTATTTGATCAAGGGAAAAATGACACCTCTTGTCATAGGTCAAGTCTCAGTGTTATTGACATTACAGCTGTTAAATTATGTACATTAATATGAATGTGAAGGGAACAGCAGAAAATCCGAGCTGGAAATGAATAAATAGATCAAGCCCTGTTCCTCACTTCTAGAGAGGTTCTTTATGTGAAAAATGATTACCTGATTTTAACAGCCAAGAATATTTGATTTTAACCGCTTCTTGGTTAAAAACAAACATGTTACAAAAGCATCACCAAGCCAAGTGGGATTGCTTGCACAGCTGTTGGACACGATGAACTAAGATGTGAGTCAAACCAGAGCCTTGATTCACATAGCTGCAAGGCTCAGAACAGAGCTGGATTAAACTGTGACAGACACAAGTTTAAATCAGCAAGAATCACTGCTGAATGATTTCGGCTAAATCAGAGACCAACATTTATTTAGGGAAGTACGTTTTGGCCCAATAATCTTTCTTCTTTTGATAGAATGTACCAAAGCTGAGGGCAGACGCTACATGATCCACTGGAAGGAGTCCCTGCCCATGGCAGGGGGTTGGAACTGGATGGGCTTTAAGATCCCTTCCAAACCAAACCGTTCTGTGATTCCGTGAAAACACAAAGGATTTTGACCTTGGACAGAGACTACAATCAGATGTAACAAACCATGTGTAGGAAGCAATGAAACTTCTCTGATTTTGGCAGGTCAGATGGCAGGTCAGATGTCTTTTTAGTTTGTAGCAACACTGAGGAAATAAGATTATTCATGCCTTGGAGCCAGAGCCGAACCGCAGGGCCCGCTCTACTCAGTGGAGACCAGCAGAGAGGCTTCCTCACGAACAGACCATAATGCTACTTCGCTGCTACAGCACAGCACTCAGCACCGCTCTAAGCTCACTAAGACCCCGACTGCATCTTGGCAGCAATTCAGGGGTGAAGACAAAAGATGTAAGGAGACAAAGAAGCGTGGCATTCCGTGATGGCTGGGCCGTGCAGAGCAAGTGCAGCACGTACCAGATGCACCGTTTGAGTTGTATAGGTGCTAATATAGCATGGCCACTCCCAAGCGCCAAACACAGCCACAGGGTTGCAGAGAAACCATATCCATGTCCAGACCACACTTCAACTATGTGAGGGCCAAATGCTCCCAGGCATTTGGCACAGCCTAGGCACAGGCACGGTCTCCCCAGAGCCAAACAGTTTTCCGCATAAAGGACCCTGTGGACACTACGTGGGTACCGGCTTCCCCAAACCGAGTGGGTTTTATGGGCAAGACTAACTCAGCTTTTAGCAGCCTCTTCTGGAAGGTTCCATCTATCTGCTCCAAAGTGACTCCTGTCTGCAGGGTGAGCCTGGCACACATTGAGATGTGGAGGTTGACTCCGCTGCCTGCTGGGTGTTCCAGTCAGGGCAGGGAAAGTAGGTGGGGAGAGAGGAGGAGGAAGAAAGCAGGTGATGGAAAGAAGGAAGAGAAGTGCCGGAGAAGGAGGAAAATAAGAAAAAAGTCCCAGTTCTGCAGCTATTTCATTTAAAACTTCAGCTGGCTCTGAAATGGAGGCTCCCACATTCACTGGGATGACAAGGTTTATTTATGTCACTTCCCTCTGCTAAGGATTTGCGGATCATATTTCAAACCCATGTTATACTCCGCTGTTGCTGGGTTACCAGAACTGAACAAACAATTCTGCACAGTCTGCCAAAAGCAGAGAAAGAAAGCAAATGAATGCCTGGAGGATGCATCACCCACTGGAAGTCATCTTATGGCCCCACGCTGCTACAGATTAGTCACAACCTCACACACAGCAGAGCAAGAGAGGAAGTGGGGAATCCATTAACTCCAGGGCAGCGCAACAGCCCCCCAAAATCACTATTCCCACCCATACCCCTCCGAGGGAACTCAGGCAATTTTCCAAATCATTAGGATTTTCTTTCAGATTAGAAGAAAACATGGTCCTAAATTCCAAGGGATAAATTGGGTGTTAACACTCCTGGAACTAGAGTTTGTTCCAGCAGATGCTGAGATGGCAAGTAGGAACAGTGATTTGGAATGAGTCAACCACAAGCGTCACCGCAGAAGAGCTGCACAAAAACCCCAGTGCACTAATGAGTGTAGGTCTGAGAGTTCCTGTTTCCAGACAGGATGTCTGCTATGTCAGGGGCTGCACAAACTTCCGCGCGGTTGCCACCCCCATGGCAGTGCCATCGGAAGCCCTCCAGGTTCACACTCAAACCCCCAGCAATATTGCTTTGAATTAACCTCTCCCCTGCAGTACCTGTGGAAGGAGGCTGCCAGCAGGCAGCAGCTGATGTGGTGTTTTACCTGTCCCTGGCTGCTGGCCCCCTCGTTGTGCTCCAGCCCTCCTTCGCACCCCTGAAATGCCCTCATGCTGGACTGTGCGCCAAATGGGAGTCTCTGAAGGATGTCAAACCTGAGTCTAACAGGAAGAGTTTACTCAGGCAATGACAAAAACCTTCGCAAGAGAGACTACATCCCAGCACAGACTCTTACCATAACTACCTGTCACCTGGAAGAAGAGGAGGCTGCCTGAAAGGAGGTTGTAGTGATGTGACTGCTGGTCTCTTCTCCAAAGTGACAGGTGACAGGACAAGAGGAAATGGCCTCAAGTCCTGCTGGGGAGGTTTAAATTGGGTATTAGGAAAAATTTCTTCACAGAAACGGTTCTCTGGCACTGGCAGAGGCTGCCCAGGCTGGTGATGGAGTCCCCATCCCTGGAGGGGTTCAAAAGACAGGTAGACAAGGTGCTCAGGGATAGTTTAATAGTGGACTAGGTGCTAAGGTTGGACCTGATGATCTCAAAGGTCTTTTCCAATCAGGTGTTTCTATAATTCTATGATTTTACCAGCATGACAACAAGGCTGTCACCACTCCAGCATCCCCAGGACTGCTAATTCCCAGCCATCAGACGAGAATGCCCCACACGCTGCACAGGCTGCCCTCTGTGCTGTTTGGGCAGCAGTTTCATTAGCGAGCTCAGCAACAAGAGTAGCTGAAGATGCCCTTCTCATCCCTTGTCCACTGCTGCTGTGGTACCTGCCTGTCACCCCAATGAGGGACCGATTTAATACAAAAAATAAAAAGAAATTTGCTAATTAAAAAAAAGACAAATAATAAACAGGATAACATGGCTCAGTTCCACAGGTCACTCACTGTATCCCCTTCACCAGGACCACAAACTCCCAGTGTTGCCACACTGCCAGCAGAAAAATACAAAGTCAATGACACTTCTGCTGCCAAAGTTATGTTTCAGGAAACCTTGGGTTTAATCTAATGTAGAAAATTTAGAAACCAATTATCTAGTGTTTGCTGGCAGCTCAGGGACAGTCCTCATTCCAGACTGCAGCGCAGACAAGTATCACAAAACATAAATAAACCATGATGTTTCACCAAGTCCCAGCTCTCAGCTGAGACCACATCAGCTATGGGAAAATCACTACTGGAGGGAAAGGGGGGCAATAATTTGATTCCACATGAAGGAAAATGCCCCCAAAGAAAATTCAGCACTTTCACAAGAGAATAACCTGAAATCAGCACTTTACAAATATTATTTTGGTTTGATTTTACGAAAGGCAGTTTAAGCAACACTGGCAAAGGAAATGAAGTTAGCAACACAAAACCTTACAGGTTACTATTCCCAGTACAGCAGAGAAAAATGGAATGTTAACTTTTCAGACTTTCATTTTTTCCAAAAAAAATGATATGTAAGAAAAGGAGCTTGTCCAGAACACAGCACTAACTGTTTGTGCCACTGTAGAAATCAGATTAAAATTACAGGTGGCTCTATTCTTAACGTAAATCAACTGCGATTTATCAGAACATAAGCAGCTTAGTTTACATGGGAATATTTCGCTTATCCCAATCACAGCTTTCAGTCTGATTCTACACTAGAGGTGGTAATTCTGTTCTCTTCTTACATTCCAAGCATGGCAGGCAGAGTCCAAGTAACAACTACCATCACGTCCACAAGACAGGGTCACACAAGCATAGATATTTTCCAGTAATAAGTGCAAAACCGGTATCAATTCTCCCACATCCACTTGTAATCTGCTTTTCTGATTCTAGATTTACACGTGTATACCAGAATTAAATTTTTAATAAGCTAGTCTAGTTCAAAAACCTTTTCCTTTATTTTGTGCATTAAATCCTTTGGTTTTCATGGTGGTAGAAGGGTAGAGGCAACCTACAACATCATGAAGGCCCTTCCCTTTCAACAGGAATCAGTATTACATTCAAACGCACGTTCGGAGAACGCTGCAGACGTGCACCCGACGCCTCAGAGCCAGGACTACTTAACAGTGGTATCGAATGGAAAGGTCTGGTCAACTCAGCCCTGAACAACAAGCACAGACAAATTAACCCTACTCTGACACCAGCTTTTGGGTGACTTTACCTCTGCCTTTTCTTCTGTTTTTGTCCTTGTGTTCTACACACAGAATGAGCACAGCAGTACAGCAGCACAACTGGTAAAATGCTTTGGAAGCAGATAAATCCAGTGAGGAAAAGCACTGCTCCTTCAGTAACCCTGTGTCTGTAGAGTGCACGGCGTTACATAAGGTACACAGGAAAGGGAGCAATCTCTCCCTTGCTTTTGAAGGGGCACACTTAAAACATTAAAACAGGCTGGATGAAGTATCTAATTAACTGTAACATCCATAAGTGAACTGAGCAAAGCAAAACTGCCATTAGTGATCACAGATACTGTACCTCCACCTGCACAGAGCACCCAAATCAACCGCAGAGATGTCACAGCCCAGGATGCAGCACCTCAACTGCAGCGCACACCCTGCTTTGGTTTCGTAGGAAATGAAGCAGCGAGGGGTTATTGGAATGTTTCTTTAAAAAAGAAATAAACAAAACAGCTTCCAGGTCTACTCAGAAGTCCTCTGCAGAGGATCCACATCATGGCATAAAGTCAATACGCAATCCTTAAAGGCAAGAAACAGAAAACCAGAGTCGCTGCCAAATTACAAAAATAAATAATGCCCACGTTTTCCGAGGGATTTACACACAAGTCGGCCACCACCACAACACACCCACCTGAGCAGAAAGGAGCTTTGGACTGCAGCCACTTCCACAAGGGAGCTAATAGTTATAAATCTGACCTCTCAAAAGCAGCTCCAAGCACTGAGACAGCAAATAACGCCTTTTCCAAGATAACCTTCCATGCCATATTCCCCCAGTGATCACCAGAATGCCAAGAACTGAACCCCTAGACAATTCCTTTTGTTGAGCTGGAACACACAAAGAGCTGATCCTATGGATCTTCCCTGTACCTATGGAAACCCCAGCCTAGGCAGGTGTCATTTAGCCAGTTAGCACCATCGATGCAAAGGGTGACATCGCAGCTGAACACAGCCTACAGAAACAACTCATTATTACTTCATCTCCTAGAGGGGAAAACCAGCAACAATAAAAATTAAATGCATAAAATGCAATGTGGTATTTCACTACAAGAAAGCCAGTCACTTATTTCTCTGAACTAGGGGAAACCTGTTTTATTTACCTGTAACATTCAATAAAGGTTTGAAATCAATTTCCTTTTATAAAAGCAAAGGTGAGGCTCAAGATAATTAATAATTCTACCTGGACAGACAATTTGTATTTAAATTTAGCTCTCTAAAATGAAAATGGTAGAAGAATTGCAATAAAAATGACTACAAAAGACACATCAGCATGCAAGCAGGTGAAAGGACAAACTCAGGGAAGAGTCGACAATTTATCCAGGACCCAAACTAAAAAGAGGTCGGTGTGGAGCCTCAGTGTTGGGACAGGAGAGCTCCCCAAATCTAGGATGTACACACAGCTCTGATGCCACTTGCACTCACCAAAGGGATAAAATTGTGGAGGTTAAGACTACGAAATTCTGCCAAATCAGGAATGGGGAACAGGTAGGAGAACCTGTCCTGAAAGCTATGGAAGACCTGATGACTGCAGCAGAAAAGCCTGTACTTTCAACAACTGTATTACCAAGTTCCCACGCTTGGAGCCCATTTACCCACGATAAGAACAGGGTCATGATACAGAGTGCTTCATAACATCAAACAAATTAAAGTGTATCCAGATCCACAACAACCAGCAGAACAGGAAACTCTGCTGTGTGCCTGCACAGCACACAGCATAATGTGGCCTGTGCTGCTGAGGTCTCCAGATGTAGCAGACAGCAACAAAACCAGGTTTAAAGACAAGAATTTCTGTATTTTAAAACGCTGCATGAAGTTACATTTAAGAAGCAAGAGATGCAAAGCATTTCTGTGCTAGCCAGGAGGTTGTCACCATCAGTTCCATGCCTTCCCCCAGAGCAACCCTAGGTAACCCAAGGTAGAGTCATAGAATCACAGAATGTCCTGAGTCGGAAGTGACCCACAAGGATCATCGCGTTCAATGCCTGTCCCTGCACAGGACACCCCAACATTCACACTGTGTTGGGGCACCTTGACTGCTTCCCTGCAGACCTGTTCCAGAGCTCCACCACCCTCTGGAGGAAGAGGCTTTTCCTCATGTCCAACCCAACCTTCCCCTGGCATCTTCCTGCCATTCCCTCGGGTCCTGTCATTTGTTGCCAGAGAGAAGAGCTCAGCACCTGCTCCTCCTCCCCTTGTGAGGAAGCTGGACACCACAATGAGGTCTCCCCTTCTCCAGACCCAGACCAAGTGACTTCAGCTGCTCCTCATACGCTTCCCCTCTAAACCTTTCCCCAGCTCTGTGCCTTCCTTTGGACACTTTCCAGTAGCTTTAGATCCCTTTTATCTTGTGATGCTCAGACTGCACCCAGTGGTCAACTGGGGCTGCTTCAGTGCAGAGCAGAGCAGGACAATCTCCTTTGGTCAGCATGCTGTACGGCAATCCTGCATGCACAGCTCGTCTGGCTGTACCTGGGAAAACCAAGAGGTTGCATCAACACCGAGGAAGATAAACTCCTCCTCCGAGAGTACGCTTCATGCATCTGCTAAGACCTAATGCAGACCACATTCCTCAGCAGCATCATGAGAAAGCCAGAAGACCAACACTTCCCCTGCACAGGCAAACTAGCAGAGTCCTCAAGCTGTTCCCAGAATTGTTTGCCTCCCAGGTCTTCACTTAACTACATCAGGACACGCACATACAAAGCAAATCCTTTGGAATGTTAAAAACAAAAAGGAGTGAATCATTGCTGATCCTGACACTTTCCGAGTTTGATTTTTTTTAACATCTCTTTCACAAGCTTCTGAAGTGTTACAACCCTAGAAGAACTTGTCTCAAAGGCTTTTTTGATCCAAAATCCAAAACATGTGGTGAATAATGCACTACCTGTGACCGAGGCAACCTGGCATCCACCCACGGGTCAGGCGCTGGCTTGCTGAGCGAGGCTGGGCCAGTCCCTTCACTCTCCATGCCGTGGTTCCCACCCCACCCACCAATTAGGTTTACTGGCTTGGCTTTCCCTTTAGCATAGTTCTACCACCTGCACCTTCTTTTCCAGACTGCCTCTAATCCTTGACTTCCAGGTAGCATTTCTGCTACCGTGTTGGGCTCAAATGGCTTTGGCTATAGTGGCTCATAAGCTCAACTTGCATATTTAGTTAACGAGTTTATAGCCATGTAATTCAAAGTAATTAACCTCTTGTGCTTATGCTTGTTTAACATAACAAAAGCAGAATAAAGCTTTATTTACAAGTCCAAAAGACACACATGCAGGAAGGGATGGAAGGGTGCAGGAAGGGAAGACATTCACAGGTTGAATTTCTGCCAGTCCATTTACAAGTTATTTACTTTCCCTTGAAATAGCATTTTTTGATATTATTTCAAAACCCTTTTCAACTGAATGAGCTAAATCAAAGATCCAACAGATACCATTTGCACTGGTCATATAAAACCACACATAGAATCAGAGAATCGCTAAGACTTCTAAGATCAAGTCCAACCACCATACACAACCTCTTGGCTGTATCAGACCTTACGCAACCCAGGCAAGGCCTAAATCAGCTAGGAAGCAGCACAGGGCTTGCAGTCACCAAAATAGCCAGGGGTGCAAGCAGACACTCTGGTTCCCATGAGTAGGTCATGCCGGGGCCATGAGTCTGTGCCATGCTGCGCACCCACTCCTGGGCAGCGTTTTCTGTGCAGCGCAGACCTGCAGAGGAGCTCGCACNTGTGGTGAATAATGCACTACCTGTGACCGAGGCAACCTGGCATCCACCCACGGGTCAGGCGCTGGCTTGCTGAGCGAGGCTGGGCCAGTCCCTTCACTCTCCATGCCGTGGTTCCCACCCCACCCACCAAATAGGTTTACTGGCTTGGCTTTCCCTTTAGCATAGTTCTACCACCTGCACCTTCTTTTCCAGACTGCCTCTAATCCTTGACTTCCAGGTAGCATTTCTGCTACCGTGTTGGGCTCAAATGGCTTTGGCTATAGTGGCTCATAAGCTCAACTTGCATATTTAGTTAACGAGTTTATAGCCATGTAATTCAAAGTAATTAACCTCTTGTGCTTATGCTTGTTTAACATAACAAAAGCAGAATAAAGCTTTATTTACAAGTCCAAAAGACACACATGCAGGAAGGGATGGAAGGGTGCAGGAAGGGAAGACATTCACAGGTTGAATTTCTGCCAGTCCATTTACAAGTTATTTACTTTCCCTTGAAATAGCATTTTTTGATATTATTTCAAAACCCTTTTCAACTGAATGAGCTAAATCAAAGATCCAACAGATACCATTTGCACTGGTCATATAAAACCACACATAGAATCAGAGAATCGCTAAGACTTCTAAGATCAAGTCCAACCACCATACACAACCTCTTGGCTGTATCAGACCTTACGCAACCCAGGCAAGGCCTAAATCAGCTAGGAAGCAGCACAGGGCTTGCAGTCACCAAAATAGCCAGGGGTGCAAGCAGACACTCTGGTTCCCATGAGTAGGTCATGCCGGGGCCATGAGTCTGTGCCATGCTGCGCACCCACTCCTGGGCAGCGTTTTCTGTGCAGCGCAGACCTGCAGAGGAGCTCGCACAAGAACTATGACCAAAGACAAGAGCATCTCTTCTGACAAACCTCCCTGCACCACAGACCTGCAGAGGACCTCACATGAGGAGAACCTGGCCCTGAGACAAGAGCATCTCTTCTCACAAGCCTCACTGCACTGCTCGCACTAGAGCTGAAGCATTCTTTACAGACAAAAAAACCCAGGCCAGCCAGAGGGAACTGCACCAAAGCAGCGTTGCGTGAGCTGAGCTCGTCGCGCTGTTTCTTTCCGGTCCCTGACAATCCTGCGCACACAAAGGCGGCTCCGTGACAGCCGCCCCTCGCTGCGGGGCTAGGGTGAAGGACGACTCTTTCCCTCCCTGACACAGTAGAAAAGTCGGGTTTTTTTCCGTTCCTCTCCTTGGCTGAAGGAAGGCGATGTCCCCGAGCGCTGTCACTGGGGAGGGGGAAGGGTCCAACACTGCCTGCAGCAACGCTGGGCCCTGGCCACCCCCCCAAGGCTCTGCCTTTCCTGCCACTCCGGGACCCCCATCCCACCGCCCCCAGGCTCCGGAGCCGCCCCCAGTCTCGCTCCCATCCTCTATCCTAACCCTGGTCCCCCTCCTCCTCCTAATCCTGCCCAGAGCCGAGGGAGGGGCTGCCCCTAGGACCCGCAACAACCCCATCCCTGGGCTCGAAGCCGTCCCCAGCCCCGCTCTCACCCTTTCTCCCTCCTAATCCTAGTCCTCCTCTTCCTCCTAATCCTGCCGAGGAGGGGGAGCTGCCCCTCCACCCGCTCACCAGCACCCTCGAGACCTCCAATCCCACCATCCCCGCGCTCGGAGCCCCCCCCTCCCTAGTCCTAGTCTCCCTCTTCCTCCTAATGCACCCAGAGGCGGGGAGGCTGCCCCCCAACACCCCCGGGCCCCCAACAGCTCCAGCACCCCTACCCCCGGGCTCGGAGCCGCCCCCAGCCCC
>VWPV01011903.1:0-59568 GCA_013389885.1 Geococcyx californianus
TTTTTTTTTTTTCCCTCCCCTTCCCTATCGCCAAAGCAGCACTAAACCTGCTCTCCTGGTCTGCTCTTTCAGCAGCCGCTTCCCTGCGGTCGGGGAGGGTGGCTGGGGTAGCGGTGGGGTCAAAGCTTGGGGCAGAGGGGATGTGAGTTGTCCTACCCCCGTCCTAATCCACTTGCACTGCTGAGAAGGGAGTTCTTGGGGACGCAGTGCTCATCTGTGCAAGCTGGCGACAGCACTGGGGGACACGGAGGATCTGGGATGGGCAGTGGGTGCCCATCCATGCCCAACCTGGCACGACAAATGTGCTGGATGATGCAGATCCACCAACACAAGCAGAGGGAGGTGGCTCAGCTTTTGGTCTTATTGAGGATGGGGCACGTGGGGTGCAATGGGTTAAACATGGGTGTCCTTTGCGCGTGCCTCCTATCAGTAGGAATAAGACAGATCGAAGGGGTTTTATTGATTACTTCGGGAGGAAGGTTACCGGTTTGCAGACACTTTTGGAGATAGAGAGTACAGGCACATATCAGAGGCTCCAATTATGCAGAGAAAAAATACACAGCTCTAAAAAATCACCCTCCCTCAGAAAGGCTTCGGCACTATAACAAAATATTAATGTTTAAAGATATTCCTCCTTAATATTTCAGGAAGCAATTGGAAGTCCCACAGTATAGTTCATTCTACTTTTTAAATGGAAATATTTAACTTGGAGCAACAGAGCTCACACTGGCTCCAAGATAAACTTTCCTTGGCAGTTGCAGCTCGTGTATAATGCTAAAAGCAGCTCCATCTTTGGGGTGGCATATTATTTTTTTAGCTCATCTTGGAAAGCCAAGCTCCAAATTATACGGAGGGCTTGAGCAGCTGCTCTTTTGCCGACAAGTCCAGAAGCTTGTGTGCAGCTGGGGAAGAGGGGAGAAGGGTTGTCTGGAGGGGGAGGCAGGATCCGCACAGAAGGTCGGGCTAATTAAATCTGGAGAAGTCACCAGAGAGCTCGGTGTTGCTGCATATTATATCTTCAAAGCCTTTCCTCGTGCAGGGTGCGATAAGAAGAGGGTCATCTCGACACTTTCATCATCTCCTGAAAGGGCGAGCATTAAGCTAAGTAAAGAAATAAATAAATGTTGATTACACGGGGAGGGAGGGACAGAAATATCTGCCTTTTCAAACAGCTAATGTGTCCCCCAGGGTTCCACGTGCTCCTTCTGCTTATTAATAGTGTGATTTTTTTATTACTATTATTATTATTTTAATCTGCCAGTCAAGTGCTGTGCTGCGTGAACTCGTGTTTTCACGCAAACCTGTGGGCTTCTGGCACAAGCCAGCCTTCACCAGCACTCCCACATCTCCCCATCTGCAGAAACATGACAGTGGAAAAGCAAAAAAAGGTGGAAAAATGAAAAAAAAAGAAGTGGAAACGTGAAAGTGAAAAAGGGGAAAAGCGTGTGTCTTGTCAGGGATTTGCTGAAGGAAGGGTTGGAGCAGGTCGTCCCAGCGCACGAGCGTCTCTCTTTCAGCGTCACGGCTTGTGAGCATCTCTTTTCTGCCCTTGGAAATGCTCAGCTCCAGCAAGTTTCTTTCACTGGGAGCACTTGGCATGTCTAAAAATCCAACCTGCAGGGCGTAAATCTGCAGATTTAGAGATTTGTAGGAGAAAAATCTGCCAGGAATAGCCCAGGAATCCTCCGCTGCAGTGAGAGCCCCGATGTGTGTTCGGTGTCCCCAGGGCAGCTCCCCGAGCGCTGCCCTGCGTTGCAGGACCACGAGGCTGGCGGTATCCCTAAAACTCCAGAAAACCAGGTGAAATCTTCCAGTGATGTTTTTTTTTCTTAAAGATGATGATGATTTTTTTCCTTCTGAGTTGCAGTTGGCAATAAAGATTTCGAAGCGGGTCCTGTGGCTGAAGGCTTGTCTTTGGAAAGGGCGTCCTGGTGCGGTGGGCAGGGCAGTGGCCGAGGAAAAGCAACGCAGTGACTCCAGAGGAGCTGGTTTTGCACTGATGCAGACTGGAATTAAACCCTTCTGAAACCTGTGGGTTGGTGGTCATTCTTTGGTGGCCTGAGAAACAAAATTGAGTCATTCCTATTATTTACCAGAGTAAAACAAAAAAAGAAGACCCAGTGGTCTGCAGATTAAAATGAGGTATGGGCAGATCCAGCAGGCACGGTGGGGTTGGGCTGACGGCTGGACTGGTTGCTCTTAGAGGTCTTTTCCAACTTTAATGATTGATTCTGTGATCTTTCCTAACAGTTTGCTGGACCCCAGACCTTCTCAAAGGCTCATAAAGCATATGAGCCTTCAGCCTCGGGGGGTTACGGCACGTGCTTACTCCTTGTGGCCTCCTGAGGAGTCCCAGCAAGGCTTTTTCAGCTCCTGCTCTGCCTTCTGGATGGAGACTCAGAGCTGCAAAGGCTGCTGCCTGGCAGCTGGAGGTCCCAGCAAGTGACTAAATTCCTCTTTTGCAGCTCAGACATATAAACTTGTGAGTGGGAAGTGAGGGTATGTCTGGGGAAAGCCAGCCGTGCAGAAGCCGTGCTCGGCTTTCCATGCCGCTCCAGTCAGGTCGGGCAGCAGCAGGCACGGCTTTGCTGGCACACCCAGCCCGTGTCAGCGGCTCAGAGGGCAGCAATCGCTACCAGCCTGCCCCTTCCTTAGCCTTGTCCCAAGGCACCTAAAGTGCCCGCTGCAGGACATGATATCAAGCTAGATGATAATTATAGAGTGAAATGTCAGCCTCATTCACAGGAGCATCATTACCCATTAGCTAATCAAGCATTAGCCATTCCAGCTCTGCTGTGAGCTGCTTTTTAAAAAGCCACTTTGAAATTGCACTTATGATAGTAGGTTTGATAGAGCAGGGAGTTCTCTGATGCTTTCAGTAGGTTAGAGAGCAATAACCGATCCACAAATACCTCTTTTCTTTTTTTCCCAGCTCGGAGGTGAGGAGAAGAGGAAATACGTGCACGTTTTGGAATGTGTCCTGTGGCAAAGGACGTGGTTTCATATGGGCAAGGATGGGCACTCTCAGTGACTCAGGGTCCTATTCAGTAGCAGTAACGGGTCCAGTGAAAAGCTTGCGCTTGACCGAGATCCACATTTCAACTTAATTCTATGTATTTGGGTGTGGGAAAGTCTGCTTTCATAGAATCATGGAATCATAGAATTACCCAAGTCAGAAGGGACCCAAAAGGACCATCAAGCTTTCTGGGGATAGCTGAGTTTTAACTTAAAAACCTGAACCTATAAAGACTAAAATGACTTTTGGTGGTTGCTCTAAACTTTCTCCCAGCGCTCTTGGGACCACAGTTCACCCCTGCCCAGGGGAGAGGTCTGGGGTTGCTCTCACCTACGTGGTGGCTCAGCAGGTCCCCCATCCCAGCATGGACGAGGCTTTGCTGTTGGCAGCTTCACAGTAGAACTGTTGCCACTTCACTCTGAGTTGCCTGAACATGACAATTCATGGGAGAATTTGTGGTTTCCCGTGTGTCTTGTACCACACAAATCCCCCCCAGGCTGGCTGTGAAATTCCCTAAAAGGAAAGCTAGGGAAGATGGATGCGGGGAAGGCTCCTGGGAGGGTGTGTTTTGGCTGGGTTTCAGTCCCAGGCTGCAGACCAGCTACCTATTCCCTTCAAGACCAGCTACCTGTCAGCACTCTCACTTGTTTTTTGCTTCAAACATCAGCTGTCAGAGCTCCTCGCCTCCAAAGGATGCTGCCATATCCTCATCCTCTCCATTCACAGTAAAAATGTAGGGCAGGAGGGAGACTTCTCCAAGCACCTAAAGCAGAGAACTGAAATGCTGGAAGGTGGCTCTTCTCACAACACGATGGGGAAAAGGAGCAGATCCATATTTATGTAGATCCATCATCTATATGTAAACCCGGGGAATAAAGAGCAATTTTATGTACATTAGAGAAGAGAGCCATGTTCTGCTTTTAAACGAAGCAAAGATTAAATTGGTCCCAATAGGATGGCTCTTAATTCCTTCCATTTATATATTCTTGTTTTATTATGCTTGTGTGATAGCAGCGCTCTGTAAGGAAGAATGAACAGATAAGGTAATCAAAGAAGGTCCAGAGGAGTGATTTGCCTGAGTTATCAATATTTCTGACGCTATTTTCTTTATATTTCTCCAGCACTTCCTGGCATTTCAGCTCTGTGGTGAACAAGAGCCTGGGAGAAGCCTCTGGTCCTCTGCCAGCCACCCTAACAGTGAACAAACACTCTCCTGGCCACCTCCTGACAGCCTCATTCACTCCAGTCTCAGTGTGTTCCGTTCCCATCCAGCGTATCTTCATATCTCTCGGCCTGCAATTAAGAAGGAAAAATGACCCAGGCACCCTGTCCACGTTACGGCGGGGAGAAGGGGGTATTTTTATGGTAGGCAATAACAATATTGCAGCAACAAGGTTTACCGATGATCCTGAGCTGCTCTGAGCTCACCAACAGCCAAAATCCAGAATGCTCTACACTCTCTGCTACTGATGGTCCTGGTCCCAAGGCGCTGGGAAGCTCCAGCTGCCCTTGGGCAGCGATATAGCAGGTATTTATGCACACATGGGGCAGAGGAGAGTTAAAAATGGAAAGCCAGGGGCAGAAGCGCCCAGCTGAAGTCAACATTCAAGTCTGGAAATGAAGCGAGATGGTGTGTGAGTGGGACGTGTGCTGGCTTGGTGGTCTCCGTGAGGCTTGTCCAGCTCCTTCAGCATCCAACGGCCAAGGCTTTGGAGGAGAAATGGAGGATGTGAGTCCTTATTCCTGGCTTGTTGGCAACAGTTCCTTTGTTTTGAAAATGGTGTATTTAAATCTCAAATGTGCCTGGAACTACTGTGAGAGTGAACTCACAGTAATTTAGGGAGACAATATTCTGTAAAAGATCTGTGGTGGATATCACAGAATAACCATGGAGAAGAGGAAGAGAGGAGAAGCAGCTGTATAAAGGGGTATTGGCGTGGCTGTACCTCCCAGGAGGACAGGGCACGGGGATGATGTGAAGCACACGCGTTACTGAGCGATGTCTTGGTGCCACATAAATTCCCAGCAAGGAGATGCACCGTGTGGAAACGGCTCCTTCGGCTGGGGGTTGGTTCCAGCACGTTGCAAGGTCAGAAGGGAAAAGCAAGGCGATGGCGTGTCAGCTCCTGGACACGTCAGAAAGCCCCGCGGCGGTGGTGGCAGCACGGCCACGGTCATTGCCCAGAGACCCCGGAGTGAGCCAGCGTGAAGATTGGATTACACAGGGGCTGTGGCCCTGTCCCTGCAGGCGGTGGCTCGCACCACCGGGCCACATACGGTGCCAAGCGGTGCCAGGCTGCTCTGTGTGAGACTTCTGTACCAGGGCTCTACCTGCAAACACTTAGAATTTCGAGGAAAAGCAAAAGCCAAGCTGAGCAGCTGCCGTCGTTTGGGGTGGAGCACAAGCTTTCCTCTTCCTTTGCCATTGAAGCCCAGGACAGATTTTTCTGGCTGGTGAAAACGTGTGTGGTTTCTTCACAACTGGGCTTTCCTGATCTAGACATGGCCTGGGAGAGGAGAAAATGCTCCTCTTCCCTGCATGTTTGTCCAGGGGGGCTGCAG
The DNA here is from genome assembly GCA_013389885.1 of Geococcyx californianus. Lineage (NCBI taxonomy): Eukaryota > Metazoa > Chordata > Aves > Cuculiformes > Neomorphidae > Geococcyx > Geococcyx californianus. The sequence goes on from VWPV01011903.1 coordinate 5,579, forward strand.
GCAGGCAAAGCCCACGGGCACTGCAGATGCAGGCACTTGTGGTGAGTTAAGCATCAGGAGAGGCCAGCTCTGCCCCATCCTGGTCCCACAGTTTCCCGGCGTGAAGTCCAGAGGCAGGAAAAATCCCTTTGCTTTGAAGGAAATTCAGAACAAAATAAAGAGGCAACTATATTTTTTGCCTGACGCAGCTCCTGCAGTGTTCCTGATGTTGTGCCAGGAGGGGTATTTTTGTGTTTCAGTTGCCCATTTGTGTTTCAGTTGCCCACGCAGAGGCACCTCCCCTCTTCGTGCAGCCGTAAATTATTCTGAGAGAGAGAGAGAGAGTGTGTGATAAATACATTCCTCAAAAAAATGTGCACATGGGGGTGTATATATACGGTTTAACAGTTATCATTTTATACTTAATAGGATTACAGAGATCTGCGGACAAATGAACATATTGCTATAGAGCCTTATCACCAACTGATAAGTCAAAGCCTAAAGATTGTTGAGACAATTATGTTTTGATATTCATCTTAATACTTGTTCAGGAGACAAAATGAATAAATCACTTTGCGGCTCCACAGCTTCAGCCACGAGGCAGGGTGAGCGAGGGCTCCCCGATGCCTCCGGCACGGATCCAGCCCCGTGCTCGCTGCCTGTCGCCAACAGCATCCTTGCCTGTGCTGCAGGGTCAGGCTGGAGCTTTGCTCCTCTCCCCAGTCTCTGCAAGATGGGCACAACCTGAACACAGCCCCGCTGAGCTCCTCGCAGGTAACAGCTCCCACAGGGCTTCCCAGGACTCTTATTGCCATCCTGATTTCCACAAGGAAACTGAGGCACGGGGTAGGATTGTGCCTTGCTCACTGGTTCCTAACCAGCTCATGGAAAAAAAAGGGATCAAGCCCCTTATCTCTCAAGGTTTGGGTTTATAGCTCCACGGCTTGATACAAATTGGTCCCTTGGTGCCCCATCCCGCCCCGAGGCTGAGCTGAGCCTCTGCTGCCCCAGCCCCGCTGTGTGACGAGGACAAAGAGCATCCCGGGCAGAGAGCCCCGACCCAGCCAGGGCACAGCTGAGGGCGAGCTCCTGGGCACGTCCTGAGACACTTTGCAGCACAAAGGCAGAAAATTTCATCTTCCCTTCCCCTGGATCTTCTTTTCCTGCTGCATTCCAAACGGGAAGCTCCAGGGTATGGGCAGCAATGCAGATCCAGACGGGGTCCCTGTGCATCTTCTGAGAGGCTGAAGGGACCCACCAGATAAATACTGGTAATCAGCCTCCACCAAAGCTTCCCCATGGCCCCCCTTGCTGCTGTCTGTGGCAACCACCAAAAAAAAAAGGACTTTTTGGAGCTCCTCTGTCAGTATGGACAGGGGGATGGGGAATCAGAGCAGACAGAAGAGCCTTGCTAGGAGGGAACATTCCCACCCTCTGGTGTCCTGTTCTTTCTGCCCACATTCTTATGCTAATCTGGAAAAGCTTTCTGGAGATTTTGCAAACAGCTGCCCCTCTAACGAGGACTGGGAATGTCTGCATGACCAAAAGTGTCAAATTGCGCCATTAAAACCAAACCAGGAGACATTTTGATCCAGAAAATTCGTACCAAGTAGGAGCTCTCCTTAGTATGAGGGCAACAAAGCAAAGGCAAATAAAGCAGAGATGCTCTCAGATATTACACGTGGGCACACAGCTAAAGGTGAGCTGGGCAGCGTTAGTCAGCGTGGTGCTTCAGACCGTCAGCAAAGGTCTCAGGTTATGAGCTGGTGGAAAATTTGCCACCAACCGAATTGTAAAACAATAGTGTGCATTGGAAACAACATCAGCATTCGTCAAAAGTAATTGATTATGTTGTAAGTTCTTTTTTATATACATGAAATGGCACTGAAATCTCTCCAGTTTTCTTTGGGCAATTTCAAATTTAAGCCAAAACTGTGTTTTTCTAGCAGGAACCATTTCAGAAAGGACTCTGTGATTGTTTAAAGCAGCTTCCCCTGACAGTAGCCTGCAGCCCAAACCATGCCTGGCTCTGGTGGACCCATCTCCACAACAAGCAGAAACAGCTCAGCCCATGTTGTTACAGAGCTTGGGCCAGGATTTGCAGCTAAGGCTCAGTCTGGGGGGCTGCATGGCTCCTTCCTTAGAGGGAACATCCGCCAAAGCCAGGAGGCACGTGCGCAGCTGTTCCGGGGCATCACCTGCAGAAGGGCTGTCCCCAGGAGCAGAGCTTGGCTCAGCTCTGCTGCTCCCCTTGGTCTCCATGTGAGTGAGCCAACTTGAGCTCGAATCTCTAATCTCTTCTTATCTCTACATCCTTATTCCAGACAGGTCTTTCCTCCTCATGGGTGTAAAGAAAGCAGGGGGATCTACTTGCCATTACCTGCATTGAAATAACACCGGAGGGCTGTCATCTTTAAATCCCACCAGGCAGATGCTTTTGTAAGCCTAACCAATGAACCCAGAATCAACCTCCCTAATAGAAAAAGGAGATAAAAGATTCATCCTTCCACATACTTTAACAGTAGGAGAGCAGTGATATTTCAAAGGCAAGACAGACATCCTGGAGGTGAAGGCAAAGGACGCGTGGGAAGCGCAGAAAGGATGCAGACTTTAAAGGTGAATAGGAGGGCATCTGTGCTCGGCACTGTGCATGCTTCGGTCACAAGATGAGACCTCTTGATTCCACACTGAAGTGGAACGGCACATTTCTGGCCCTCATTTACTCTGCAAACAGAAAGTAAATACTCCAGCCCTGTTTGCTTCCAGGGAGAGCAGCGCTTGTTGCCACAATGCACCGCTGCAGAGCGGGGCTTTGACTGTCCCAGCAGGCTGGCCAGTGCAGGTGCTGCTCTTATCCACCTTTACAAGACAGCTTCGGGTAGGGTGAAGAGCCGCGTATTTACGAATGATTTCATGAAATAATCAAGTCGCTGATTTATCAGGAACTGAGATGGTTTTAGCCTCTAACAACTCCAAGTGCAACTGCAGCTATACAGGCTGCGACCACACAGGTTGGGGCTGACCAGCTGCAAAAAGCCCCAGCCTTTACCCAGCCATCCCCACGTTCAGAAAGTTTGGAAATATGGTGTAAATACAGCAAACGTGGCACCTTCCATCCTGAGAGCCCCATCTTCCATCCTGAGAGCCTCACCTTCCATCCTGAGAGCTGCACTTTCCATCCTGAGAGCCTCACCTTCCATCCTGAGAGCCCCGCCTTCCATCCTGAGAGCCTCACTTTCCATCCTGAGAACCCCACCTTCCCCTTGCGATGTGTAATTAAATATAAATCAGCAAACCCACTGAGAAGCAGCTAAAGCAGTGGTGAAAACTGGCCTTTTTTTGCTCAAGTTTCCTCTCTCTTTCTTATTTTTTGGTCCTCATTGACTCACGAGATGTCTTACCCAGCTCTACACAGAGAAATGCTGCTGGCTCTGGCGGAAGCAAGGGTGGCTCTAAATTCCCTCTAAGCCAAACAAAATAGCATAGAAAGGACATTAAATTCCTTTCTCTGAAACACCAGAGAAGGTCTTTACTAGGTGTAGAAGACTTTTTATAATATGTTTTAATTATGATGGGGGTACAGAAGAGCGTGTGGTGAGCACTGGGATGAGCCTGGCGAGGGCAGGCGGTAGGGGCTGTGTGGGAAAAGGGGGCACAGCGCAGGGTGGTGTCCTGGGCATGGGCTTCACGCTGTTACTTTGGTGGTGTAGAGCTATTTTATTTAAAAATATCAAAACCATCATCTTGAACATGTTTCATAGGAGACAATCCCTCCACTCAGACCTCTCTTACAAGGAATGGGCACAGAGTCACAGACCCAGGCAGGGCCAGAACCCCAGCTGAAGGCGAGTGTGCTTCACCTTGAGCGTTGCTAAGCTGAAGCGGCTGTCGCACAACACCTTGGGTACAAAATACCAACACAACTTTATCCAATTACGTTTTGAACCTGTGGGACAAGAATCTGTCGCTGGCTGTTAAATGTGATGGCATTATCTGTGTCTCTCGAGGTGTGAAGCTGTGGATCACCAGATGTGGAGGGACTGTGCAAGGAATCCGTCCATATGGGCTTGCCCTGGGTTTACAGTCTCTTTTAGATGCTTGCTGTCACTCAGTGGCCAAAACTGGTTCTTATAGGGACTTTTGGTCCTCCCCATCATGCTGAAGGCAGGAGGGCTTGGCACATGCAACAGCCATCTTCTCATCGCCCTGAGCAAGACAGCCTGGGTGAGGATGGAGGGCAAATAGCCAAGATGAGAGCAAGGCGGAAGGTAAATCCAGCCCTTGATGCAACGGCAGGAGCTCAGGGAAGGGGATATCTGGAGCTAAGGCAGAGGCGGACAGAGGGCAGAGGAAGTTTTAATGGCAAACCGCTCTCACTCCCCTCTAAAAACACATCTCGTATAACACTGGGCCAGGTCTCATCTTTCAGAGACTCCGTGGCAACGCAGGAGCAGACGCGGCTCATGCAAAAGCATTTTGATTTCCCAGCTTTGCCTCTCCTGGCTCTGTTTCCACCCACATTTTGGCTTGGCCGGTTGTGATGTGCAACACAACCACTTCCCTCTGAGAAGAACTGTGAGTAGCTCAGGCATGGATAGGGCATATCCACTCTCATGGCCAAAACCACTAGGGATTCCCGTCACGTTACTGGTGAGTACGAGCATTTCTGCTCAAGCCTGGCACAGGGGAGCCGGTGGGTTGGGGTAACCCAGCCCTTCACTCTACGTTGTTGGTTCCACCCAAATGAGGTGCAACCAAAGCCTCCATGAAGAAGTGCTGTACTCTACCATGAGCAGGAATTCCCAGAGGGATACATGTGTTATTAAGGAGACAAAGTGATCTGCAAGTTGGCTGGTTTTCCTCTGTTTTTCTTTTCTTTCTAAGTGATGCTTCCAGCTCTGTATGGGAGGCAATTTCAAAAAAAATAGCTCTTGAAGGTTTTTAATTCAAGTATGAATGTGCCTTCAGCTGGGGCAACTGATTGCCTCTTCCCTAAGGGAACAAGCTGTCTTATAAAGCACCATTCACTGCTATAATGGCCTGCTCCCTTTGGGGCAAAACACTCCATTTTATGTAAAAGGGGGTTGTAAACAAACAAGACTTAATGCATCCCAACCGAAATCCCCCCTTTCTCCCCGCTACATCAGCAGGTATTTCCAGGAGCCCGGCCCTGTGCGGTGAATAACAGCGGCACCCCTGGCACAATGGGTTCGGGTTGATAATAGGGATGCAGAGATGACGGTGAGGCCGGGTCTGGGCACACTCTGGGCTACACAGAGGCAAGGAAATGCCAACACCAGCACACGCAGCCAAATTAAACCCAGAATGGCTGAAAGGCAGCAGCGGAATTGAATCCCCTCCCTCTCTCCCAGCAGGGGGGCGAGGGCTGCTACCTCTGCACAAACCAAGGCAGAATAACAGACAATTAATTAGCAGCAGGACTGGTTGCATGGAAAGACACACCGTGCCACTGTTGATTTGCATGCAAATATCCCATGGGTAGGGAGGATTCAAGGGGGCTGGCAGGAAATGATGGCTGGGAGGGTTTAACCTTGAATATCGCAAAAGGCATCGCTTCTGCTTATTTTGACACATGTGTGGGTCAGCCAGACCATGGAGGAGAGTAATTAGGGAGGGAACGGAATGCAAACTCTTATTATTGAAGATACCTGGGGGCTAACGGCATGAATACATTTGTTATAATTGACCCGTGGCCCGATGATGATAACTCCTCGGTAGAGATAGCCACTTAATCTATTCCGTGTGCCAACATGGATGTGTGAAATAATTGCAACCTTGGCTCAATCTCATTTCCACTCTTCTGGAGAATAGCTAATTTATGATGGAAAATAGTGACTAATGTTAGAATAAACAATATTATGACTCAAGTGACTTATGAGTGCTGCAGATATGATGCACATTTAATAGGACATGACTTACCCAGACATGTAATTCTTTTTCTGAGCAGGGGAAAGTAAGTGTGGCAGAAATGCCAGAAACAGCTTTGCAATTGGAATATGCAATTTAAAATAAGTAAAGATTACTCCCAGGTAGTTTATTGCTTTAACTACTTCAAGGCAGGTCCCTGTAGCAGACTGCATAATGACTCTCATTTCATTTTTGGTTTGTGTCAAATATCTTCAGTTAGTTTTGCTTTATTGGCTTCATGCAATTTATTGCAGCACTAGAATGTGATTGTAATGCAACTAGTATTTTAGTTTTATCTTCCGCTGGTGATTTTTCTTCTTTATGGAGCCTATACTGTCTGCATTAATAAAAGCCATAGAAATTATACAGCGTGGAACCATGTTTTAGTAAGTGCCAGTTCCCTATAGCAAAATAGAACTAGAATCGCCATTTTCCAGCCCGAAGGAAGACAGACCACCTCTGGCTGACACAGGGTAGCAGGGTGTTACACAGCACCTCCTGCATACGCTACCGGTTTTAAAGATTACCCAAACACTCATGTTTGTCAGGAGGAGTCATAGAATCATGGAATGGGTTGGGTTGGAAGGGACCTCCAAGCCCATGAAGTCCCACTCCCTGCCATGGGCAGGGACACCTCCCACTGGATCAGGGGGCTCCAAGCTCCATCCAACCTGGCCTGGAACACCTCCAGGGATGGGGCAGCCACCACTGCTCTGGGCACCCTGGGCCAGGGCCTCCCCACCCTCACAGCAAAACATTTCTGCCTAAGATCTCATCTCAGTCTCCCCTCTTGCAGCACAGTGTGAATTCATCTCGCCAAACGGCAGTTGTTTCTCTAACATGTCAATGGCTCAGAGACTCAGAACTGTCAGTCTGAGCCCAGTCTTGAGGGCTTTTGTAGGACAAGTTGGAGCCACAGTGTCTGAAAGCCACAGCCCTTCTTCAAGGAAAGCCCTACCTGCAAAATGAGTGCTCTGGTTTTGTTGCTTCATTGAAGTGTGGCCAGTGCCACCTCTGCTCCTGCCGAAAGGAGAGGATTAGTGGTCAGAACAGCAAGAGGGGTTCCAAAGGCAGGTGTTTTATTCAAGGTGCCTCTCCCAAGGCACAGGTAGGCAGAGACTTGGCCGCAGGAGCCTTGCTACTCAAGCTTCCCTAGACCAGCAGCTCCTCTTGCAGTATTTAAAGCTTGATGGCTTGACTTCTTCAACCTCTCTTATCCTTCTGTAAAGCATCCTACCTACCACTGAGTAAGAATAAATGAATGCATTAATATGTCAAAAGATGTGAGTTGGTCAGATACCTCTGTGATGGAGGCAGTGCTGTGGGCACGCAGTATTTGGTGGCCAGCACTGCTCTGGTTTCCCCCCACATGCAATACTCACCTGGAAAGCTCACAGAACCTTAGTAAACCTTGCGGTGTTGATTAATTCATTCAAGCAGCTTGGCTGTCCAGCTTCGAGCATGTGACTGCCAGCAAATGTTTTCCATGCACAATTTCTACTCCTCTTTTGGCATTTCTTATCTTTTATACCAGAAGGTGCTTCTCCCTCTCGCGTGCAGCCAGACCTCTCCCATCAGCCGCATCCCCAGACAATAAAAGATCTTTCATTACCATGAGCGGTGCTCTCATTCTCAGCAGAAGTGCTTTCCTTCCCAATTTCAGTTCACTTTGGCCACAGCCATGAAGGTGCCCCTGGAAGTCTGGCCAACTGCAGCATTCCCATGGTGCTTCTTGGGACCCCGGATCACCCTTCAGCTTTTTTTGGTTGTAAAACATAGTTGAAAGGGCCAACAGGCAGGAGTGAAAAGGTTTGTGTGCGGCTTGGGAGCCCAGGCTGCCTCCTCCAAGAGGGCAGCTCAAAGAGCTGCTGGTGGTATCCGAAGGCTGAGGTTTATACAGGCATTTCTGGGAACCAAACCCCACTGACTTTGAATGGAACTGGGTACCTAATTCTCTTAGGGTCTCTTAAATTTGCAGGCAAAAAATATCCAGTGTACACAGGGGGTGGGGTTTTGAAAGACTGATTGTGCTCGCTGTGAAATGAATTTCCTTTAAAGCTGAGTTTATTGCACTCCGTGGCCCCTATTAATCAGAAAGTTATATCTGGCCTTCACATTATGGTGAAAGAAGTATGTGAAATATTCCTGAGCTGCAGATTTACTCAGGACTGGGTGGGGGTTTTTTTTAACTTTTGCATTTGATTTCAGTGTGGAAAAAAAAGTCACTTTTTGTTAGCGTCTGTCTGAGGTCCAGTTGTGAACTTGGCTTTGTGTAAGGGGGAGCCCAGCTCCCATCTGGTCCAGCGTAGCCTTTGGGCAGCCTCTGCCAGGGCACGCGGCATGCAACGGGGTGAGAATTCATGGCACCTTCCTGCAGGGAGTGGGAGGCTGAAATATGTCTTGGAGAAGTGTGGGAAAGCTTGTCAAGGTGGGGGTAGTCCTAAAGAAGGCTGACTTGACAGATTTTGTTTGTCCCAGAAGCTCTTTTGTACGAAATTGGGAACCGGTTCGACTCTCAAACTCTTGGCTATAATGCAGCCTCAAGGCTTAGAAAAATCAAGATCTGCAAGAAGGCTGAAAGAACATCTATTTTCTCACTTGGTTGGATGCAATCTAATAATTTTTATAAGACCGAAGATACAAAGAAAAAAGAGGACTTTTTTTTTTTGAATTAACCTACACTTCCTAGGTGTAGGAAAATGCTTTGAGATGCTCAGTGTAAAGCTTTGGGGGCTGGACCGATTTCTTCAGTGAATATATGTTCCCAGCAAAGCCTGGCCTCAGCAGGGGCTCTGATGGCAACAACAATACAGAGTATAAATAATACATGTTTCTAAAAGCACGAGGCTGCTCTGTGCTGTCCCTCAGGCCTGCCCACAGACCGGCCACGCCTGGCCAGTATATTTTAAAGTTATTAAGTCCTGTATACACAAACATAAAGGTAAGCACTGTTTTATGGGAAGGGTGAAAGGATCTGGGGAAAGGCTCCGTCAAACAACTTTACCTTTGTGTTCATTCCCACGGCTCAGGGAGCTCTGCAGTGTTTTACAGGGGTTTAAGTCGCATCTGAACAGGTTTGTGCTCTAAGGTATCTTTATCCCGTTACAGAGCGGCAGTCAGCGTGGGTAACCCCACTTCACCTCTCTTCCAGTAAAGAAATTATTTTGGTAAAATCACTGTGGGTAAATAAGAATTCACTTTTGTAAAGCCTCTTTTTGATGATGCTAAATGAATTCCCAGAGGGTGTATAAACTTTTTCACAATGATGACCATTTGCAGAACAAAGAGGCAATTTTTTTCTCATTTCAATGTTTTCTGACGTTTTCCCCCTTGGAGGAATAAATGGGCCCATTATTCCACCAGCTTCCCTGACGTCTGCAGAGTCTGTGTGGGGATGCTCGGGTGCCTCCCATCTTCAGGCTTTGCGTTGGTGACACACAGCTGGCCTGAGGTGGCATCTGAGCTCACCAGTCTCTAATCTGGGACAAATCTCCCAAATTCCTGAGCCTCTGAGCTGAAGCTGCACACTGGGAAGGTATCTGGGTATCTCTTTCTTATCCCCCTCACAAGGAGCTGGGAGCTAAATAGCACCCAAAAGGTGCTGAGGTGAGAAGAGACCACCGGGGGTTTTGTTGGAGGAGGAACCCAGCACGTGAAAACTAAAATTCACAGAGGAGGGTTTATGTGATGGGTGACTTCAGAATAAAATCTGATTTTCAGCCTGATGATACCAAGCTGCCTGTCACCATCAACACTCAGCAGTGCTGGTCCTGATGGACTGTTCCTGCTCAAGGATGGGAAGAGTGGATAAGGACCCCCAGGAGGACGCATGTCCCAAGGCCAGGTCAGCAGCTACAGCCCATGGTCCCCACTCTCCCAGCAGCTGCCTGCACAAGTCCCACCCCAGCCAGAGCTCTGCCATGGTGCATAAATCTCCTCACGGTTTCTGTTCGGTCTCAGGACAGCAGAGATTAGGAAAGCAGACAGAGGGAGTTGGGAAGGAAGTGGTGAATAAGAATAATGTGTTTGGGAGTGCTTTACACGGAGAGAAGCTTTTAAAAAAATTTCCTTTTCAATATCATCTGCTGTACGAGTGCTTCCAGGGAGGGTGAAATCTCACTGCAGACGAGTTATAATCCTTATCGATACAGTAAATGGAACTATCAAACTGGAAAAGATCACATGGCAGTTAAGATAAAGGCTTGACTTGTCCCAGCACTGGGCTTATCAGGGTTTAGCAGTAAGCGAGTTTTGTTGCTTAGACTGCATTTAAAAAGTTCATTGATTTGCAGCTAATACCAAGTTGTCATAGTTTCATGAGCAAGAGCTTGCGGTTTGCAGAATCAAAGCCTTTTCCTAAATCAATAAGAACAGATTCAGTGAGATTGCTGGAGCCCACTGAGGCAGGCACAGAAAGGCAACTGGCAAAGTCGCTACAGCTGTGACATGAGTGAATGAATGTCCCAGGCCTCCAGATCCTCTCCATGTCTGCATGAAAGCCTAAAAAGCTTTCATGGGAGCAGACAGGCTGCTGCAAGGGGAACATCAGTGACCACCAGGCTGCCTAGTGGGAACCTCACATGAAGTAATTAGCTGATTGATTGGGATGCTGGTGGACTCAGACACTCAGTCTGAGTCACTCCAGTCAATACCATTGGATTTTCACACCACTGCTGGGATGGGGGATGCAGCAATGCACATGGACAGCTGTGGTGTGGCTGGGACAGGAGATTCCTGCCAGGATCCAACTGTGGCTTTCAGAGCCTCCATCAGCTCCCTGGACACCTGGTGGAGGTTTCAAACTCAAGAGAAATGAGCCTCTTGGTTACCAGGTCCCCGTATCTTCATCACGTATGGCCCAAGTGGCCCCAAGACCTTGCTTCTTCCCACCATCACCACCTGGCTTGTACTTGGCCCTGCCTTCTGCCCATCTACTCACCTAATTCCCAGCCAACATCTTCTGCCTATCTATTAGCCCGGTTCCTCCAGAAAGCAGGCCTCAGGATACCACATGCTGTGTCTGTCTGCCTCAAGAACCATTGGCCAATTGCAACTAAATTTGACAGAAAGATGGGGACGCTCACATGTATTAGTTTCTTACATCATGAAAATAAGCAGACAGGCAGAGAAATGTGATGGCATTAACCTGCTCAGCAAGGGAAGGGCTGCCAACTTCCACTTTTATTAAACTTCAAAGACTCCCCACAGGATAAGGTGAGGGGTCACCAGGCTTCGTGCATTTTATGGCTCATGTAACAGCTTATTTCTAAATCAAACAGTGCAGAATGCTAGAGAGAGGTACTCTGGTATTTGATGTCTCTACTTGAAGACATCCATAAACACAAAACTACAACACACAAAAAAGTAGCTCAGAGAGGTAGACCAGGAAAGCTGGTGCGTGTAGCTGACTCTCCCACTTGGCAAACTCATGGAAGGAAGGACGATGTCTTTATGGCAATGTCTAAATATGCTTAAATGTGACTTTTATGCCTGTGGTAAAAGTTATTACATGATGAGCCTATTAGAAGTTATCATGTATTAATTACCTAAGACATTAGACAGCTTATAGACATGAAAATGCAAAGCAAACCAAGCTCAGGCTTCAGAAAGGGGAGAAGATGGTCTGAATCAGCTTCTAGTGTGCTTGTAAGGAGAGAAGATTTTTCCAAGATGCGTTAAATGTGTTGAAGAGCAGAGCTCCCGCAGAGCATCCTCTGGCTGGAGCCTGTACCCTGACCCACTCCCCCGAGCCTCTGGCTGGGGTCGGCGCTGGTTTCCTGCTATTTGAGGACCTTGTCTGAAGATACGATGTCTCTTGCTGCCCTATAATAACAAAATAAGGCCTTGATTTCAGCGAGTAACTTGAGCACATGCTTAATTTGAAGCACGTGGTCAGCTCTGTTTCCTGCTCTGCAGAGCCTGTTGACATAAGCTCACAATCAGGCAACTGCATAAATCTCCCCCGAATCTTTCCAGTTATCAGCGCACGCGCTAATCTCCGTTAAGTCAGGGGAATATAAACGTGTGCTTGATGTGGTAGTATTGATGCTAAGCATATGCTTAAGTGCTTTGCTGAATTGGAAGCCTTGAACACCAGGGTTGCTACGAGGCTGTAAATAGTATCATGTTTATTCGGAGCATAAAGCAAAGTAAGGATTATAAATCTAGGAGGGAACCCAACTGTACTAAAGCTCCATGGCTCAGAGTCTCTTCCTTTGCTTGAAGCTAAACAGCAAACAAATCACAATTCTTGTGAGATCGAGACAGTCTCAAGATTTCCATGTTTATGGTTGTGTTTAAAAGTGTTATGATGTATGGGATGGAAAAGTACACGCGCTGGGCGATTTGGAGATCTAAACCATAAAGAGAGTAAGCCGAAGCATCAGGTGTTCTCAGCTGTGTCCCACTCTGATTCCTAGGAGACAGCTAAACTTTTAAGATTCAAGTTTTAACCCTGACAATGCAGAAGGATGGGTTTCACAGGGTACCTGCTTGTCTTTTGCAGACTTGATTCTAGGGTACAATTTCTGCACAATAAACCTCCCTTATGCTTCCTTTCTTCTCTGTTTTCCTGCCCCTTCTCCTAAGCTGCCCTGTCCTCCCACCTTCCCTCCGAACGAGACAGCCACAGTATCTCCAATGAAGTGTTTTAAGAACCCCCCCTGCAAGGCTTTCTGTTTTGAGTGCTGGTACAACAAGTCACATTTGTCTCCCCTTAGCCCAGCGCAACTGCAAACTTCCTTTTGTGCAAAGAGAGATTGTTCTCTCCTCGATGAGCCTTTGTCAACTTCTCTCCCTCCCCTGAATGGCAGCAGAGTGACAAAGGAGCCTGGCACACGCGCCCGCACTCCCTGCCAGCTCCACAATGCCTTCTCTTGTGGCTCGGGCTGCTGATCCTCCTCCTCATCTATCTGGGTTTGTAATATTTTCAGCAGCTCGGTGGTGACAGAGCCAGCTCTTCAAGTCCTGGCTGTGGCCAGCCCAAAGGTGCACCCGGCAGCAAGGCTTTGTGTGCTGTGATGGATTTCTTTGGCAATGGGTGTCATCAGTTTTTGGCTTCTTCGTGGCCTCCTGAGTGCGCTTTCACTGATGAAGCTGTTACGCTAGATAGCATGAAACCTGCCTGCGAGTTCAGCGGGTTAGTCTGGAGCTTGCCTTTTGATCACGATATAAATCATCCATCAGGGGGAATTAGCCAGCATCTGGATCAGCACAGTGCTGGGACTTGCACACCACTGGGAGAAGGAAATTCCTTCGAATACTGCTCATTGCAGCTCCTGCTTCACCTTCTCCTGCAATTTATTTGCACTGTGACATCTTCTAATGCTTCTTCTTACAGTTTCAGTGCCTGCAGTCATGTTATTTCTTGACTGTGCCAATTATCGTAGAGGAAAGCCCACTGCCAGCTCTCATGGTTGTGGTTGGAGAGAAATGTTAACCGCTCAGTGGATTATATGATTTGGGGAAAAAAAAGCACCAAATCTCAGCAACCACATCCAAACACAAGTGCCTAGGGAGGAAAAGAGCAGGGGACGATGAGTAGAGTGACCTGAGCAGTGTTTTTCCAGTGCTGGGCAAGCAATTTCACAGTGATCTCTAAATTAGGGAATAAATTCCCATTTCTGCCCATGCCTCGAGGGAGGCAGCTCGCTGTGTGGTTGGGAAGCCCTCAGCACGTCCTGCAGTTTGTGGGAGCGGCTGAAGGATGAGCCATTATTGATAACTCTCAAAGCTGGCAAAGCCTCAGGAACCTTTGTGTAAGCCAACAGTAATGTGTGGTCAGTCCTTCTGGCCTAAACCAGCCAAAAAAGTGCCCTGTTAGAGGTCAATGCAGGGGCTGTGCCAGCCAGTTCCATGAAGCCCTGACATCTGGGGCTGCCACCCAACATCTGGAGGAGACCAGGTTGACCAGGGGCTGCAGCACAACAGAGCACCCTCAGCTCCCCAGCAAACCACTCCATTTTACAAGATGAGCATATTTCCAGAGAACAAATCCAGCATTTACAGCATTTTTGTGTCTGAAAAAAGCAAAATCAATTCTGAAGTCAGCCCAAAGGCTTCCTGACTGTGCCAATGTCTCCCAGCCTCCTTTAGGGGCAATATCCCTCATCAGCTCACTTGCCCTACTCTTCCCCTTTTTCATAAAAGAGTATTTTCCTTATGGCAGTGAGAAGAACGAAACCTATAGATTTATAGTCAGGAGGGGAAAAAATAAAATTTCCACTAAAAAAATACCAGGCTATAAACCCAGCATCTTTGCAGGGCTGTTTGTACTTCTGCAGGAGCCACAGTGCTTCTGCGATGAACCTTCTGCTGACACACAGCACGGGGACACCATCGGGGCTGGTGTCTTCTTGTCCCCAGCAGCAGTGGCAGGGGTACAGCTGGTACCTCAGGGTAAGGCTTGAGATATGCTGGGGAGGGAGCACCCAGGCTCTGCTGGGTCCCACTGAGTTTGTATTTTCCCAGGCTCACTCAGAAACCCGGCGTCGGAGCAATGGAGAGGCTTTGCCAGCTCTAAAAGTATAACTTGGGAAAAATTGCCTTTTCTTTCTAAAGCTTCTGGGTTGGCCCAATGAATTGATTGCAAGAGATAAAACTTGATGAAGAGGCAATGTTTTCCCAGCGTAGCGCTTGACTCCAAAAAGCAGAAGACGCAATAGATTTTGTTTATGTGCATGTCCATTCCTTTTTATTCACACGCGGCGTGCTTCAAGCTAATCGCACATTGCCAGGCACCGCAAAAGAGCTGCTTTCTCCTGCATTTCCCACCAGTTTGAGTACCAGGTGTGGGAAAAGCCCACTGCTTGCGGCATCATGAAGAGCACAGAGTGCCAACAGCAGGTTTGTCCCAAGAAGAAATGCAAAACCTAGAGCTGTATAGTTTATTAATAAGAAAGAAAAATATAGTCTCTCTATGGCAAGTAAAGAGCACCAAATCTTTGCACTGTAAATCCCCAAACTGCAAACAGGGGAGAGGAGGGAACCTCAGAGCCCACTGCTGCCATGGGAGGAAGGGATGGCATAGGACTGGGGGCAAAAGGAAGAAGCCCACGCTGGGCAAGTGGGGCACGTCTGGGACGTCTCAGGCAATCTTTGTCGCTCCTGCTCAGAATGAGCCACCAGAAAGTTGTGCTGGTAACAGAGAAAAGCCTCTCACTCGCAGAGCTCGTGGCTGGATCCTCCGTGCAGATGTGCATGTTCTTAAATAACACTTAAGTCCCCCTTACACTCATCAGGGTTGCACTCAGATTTGTGGGGCCTGCAGGAAAGCTGCGAGGGGCTCTTGATCAGGGAGTGCAGGGACAGGATGAAGGGGAATAGTTTTAAGATGAAAGAGGGGAGACTGAGATGAGATCTTAGGCAGAAATGTTTTGTTGTGAGGGTGGGGAGGCCCTGGCCCAGGCTGCCCAGAGCAATCATGGCTGCCCCATCCCTGGAGGTGTTCCAGGCCAGGTTGGATGGGGCTTGGAGCCCCCTGATCCAGTGGGAGGTGTCCCTGCCCATGGCTTTGAGGCCCTTTCCAACCCAACCCATTCCATAGTTCTATCATCCAAGAACTATATTGGTTTGAGTGATTTTTGCCGTTCCAGCGAGTAGAGGGTTTGTTCCCAATGTTTTCAGCAACCGCTCCTGAAAGTCTCTCCTAACTAAATTTTAAAGCACATCAAAGGGTGTCGGAGTGGATCTGATCTGACGGCCACCACTTGCGTGGCAGAGCTGCACAGCAACACCGTGGCACTAAGTGATCTTTGCCCAACACACCGTGCCGCGGAATCCTCTCCACCGTGTAGGCATCAGCCTCAGCACGCGAGGAGGCGGCAGTCGCTCATTCATAAAGAGCAGTTTCACTGGGGGGAGAAAAAGATTTACTGACAAATAATTGTCATTTGCTAACCTTGTCATGGCAATCTTAATTTTTTTCTTTTTTTCCGGAGGCACTCTGAATGTTGAATGCCAGCATCTGTTACAGACCAGAAAACAAGTAAACAGTGATATTCCTGGTGGCTTTGAAAGAGCATTTAACGCTTAGCTTTCTACGCTTGCCTTTACTAGGAAAATTACTTCAGGATGTGCTTAGCATGCGTATGACGATGAGTGTCTGGGAAAAAAACAAAATATAGAAGGCAGTCCCTTGCTACAAACAGAGAGAAAAAAATCTATGAGTCCTCCTGCCAGATGTTGACATTTTGATTTGCATAAAGGTAAACTTTTGAGTCGTCGTCATGTTTAATTTTCTAAAACATCCCCAAGAAATAGGGCACGTTCGCAGATAATGAGTTTGCATCATAAGCAGTTTTTGTCCTGTATTCTGGCAAATTGGCTTGGAGCATCTTTATTTTTGCTGTCTCTGAGCATCTCCTTGTGCTCGTGCAAGGAGGGGAGGGCAGCCAAAGGGGTCACCAGGAGGTAACAGAGGGGCAGCTGCAAGTCAGGGAGGGCACTGAGACATTTCTCCATGACATATGGAGGAACTCAAACTTCCTATCTCATATGGGGACAATGCAGGAACAGCCTCAGCTGCAGCACACTCCATCCCAAATCTGCTCTCCATTTTCCATCCTCTGCAGGAAATTCCAGCCGGCTCAGCCCTTCAGATAAAACCTTGTACTTAAAAACCCGTGAAGAAGCTACAAGACCTGTGAGGGCACCCTTGTAAGGAAAACGAAGGACATACTCATCTCTCAGCTGGGGGAAGCGAGGCCCAGACAAATCATCCCCCTGCGAAGGAAAGCAGCCAAGCCCAGAGCAGACAGCACAGATCCACCTCCCCATGCCCCAGGTGGGGACTCTCCTTGCCGGGACTCCGTTCTGAGCTAAAATTAGCTGTAGCAAGCTGGCAAAAATGAGAGAGAAAATAAGATCCTAAGACAGATGCATAATTCTTTCCAAGTCACCTGTAAATCCACACATAGGAAACACTGTAGGTGATGGTGGTTGGGGGGTGTCTCAGCCTGCTCTAGGATATAAACTATGTCCAGAGCCAAAAAGTCCTGCTGCATTTCACTAGACTTTGGGTTTCTGTTTCTGGAGAGGCCAGGAGAGCTTGATTTCTTTTGAGTGCGCTATCAACATTGCCCAGAGACGCTGCGAGGCTCCTGCCCATTGAGCTGCCCTGGAGCTGGGGACCCAGACACCAGGGACATCCTAGAAGTGCCACATGAAGGGGTGGAGTTGTCCTCCTTGACCTGCTGGCTCTGCTCTGGCTCACACAGCCCAGCATGGCCATGGGGATGCATGGCTGGTGTTCGCCCTGCCCAGCCCAGGTCAGGAGGGACACATAGGGATAAATAAGCTTGTTATTCATAAATATGCTTTATTTCTCTTGGGAGAGCATCTAAAAAGAGCAATCAGACTCTCCTGTGTCTCACAGGCAGTGAGACAGCCGAGCTCCCTGAACCAGATCTTGTGAGCAGCAGAGCCCATTCTTCAGTGTCTTCTTCTAAGGGGGCTACAGTGCCCAGCCAGCACCATGGGTGCTGGTACAAAGGGTGTGGACAGATGCCCAGCAGCACAGGACTCCTGGCACCCCAGCCAGACCCCTTGCCACTGGTCCCAGCATGGCCTCACGAAGCTCTCCCAGAGCTGAAGAGGGAAGACATGACTGAAATGCAAAGCGCTCTCATCGCCGTATTAGCCTCGGCTGAAACACACTACCTAAGTGCAAATTGCTGTTATAAATCACAAACATCAAAAGGTCATAAGTGCTTAATAATGGCCTAAGTGGCTAATTTGTTTTATGTGCTACTGGAAGAAGCACCGTAAAGATACGGAACAAAAAATTTTCCCCATTGTGGTTTGGCGTCTGATACCAAGAAAGGTTGGAAGGAGGTGGGAGCGAAATGTTGCTCTAGTAGATATGCAGGAGCATTTCATATCAAAGCCTGTAATTAAAAACACAGTAGAAACCCCTGCAAGAGCTTGGACTGGATGATCTTAGAGGTCTTTTCCAACCTCAACGACTCTATGATTCTAAGAGCCTCTTCCCTGTGGAAGGTGAACACAGGCAGTGTTGGTGATGCCTGGGTTGGAGGTGGAGTGTGGGGCAGCTGTTGGTGGGCAGGACAGAGATTGATAGCACCATCTCGAATTGGGAGCAAGTCACTAGCAAAAAGAAATGAGGTAGTGGTGTTGCAGATGGAGCTATTGGGTTCTGCTTCTGTCGCTGGCGAGGTGGGGTGATGCCCACTGTTGTCCCCTGCTTGACACTGTGTGTCTGCAGGCACCAAGCGGGTTCTGAAACACCAGCCCAAGCAGGGCTGAGGGACACCTGCAGCCTGTCCTGGCTTCTCTGCCCCTCCGTTTCAAAGTGGCAGTCTCCTTCTCCCATCCGAACAACAACCGTGTGCCCTCCATCCTGCTTTTAATTGCTTTGGGTCTTCTGGGATTACGGGGTGATTTAAAGGCTCTTTCTGGCTGGCTGGCTCTGCTTGAGAAATTAGCCTTGGAGAACCATAAATACCCTAATCCGGCCCTTCCATGCCCTGCAGTTATATTCCTCATACAATTCTTACGCTCTTCAGGTCAGAGCTGCCTTTCTGCTCCGCTTGGCTCAGGATAAGCTCAGCTTCTTCCACCGTGCAGCGCAGCTGATGCAATTATGATGGTGGAGCAGAGGAAGCTCCTGCACGAACCTGCTCAGCACTGCGCCGAGCCCCGCACAGACCGAGCCCTGGGTTAGGATGCAGCACATAGAAATCAGTTCCTCTTAGTCCAGGGACCTGGTCATAGCACAGCACATCTCAATTTGAAACCCCTCAGCACCCAGGCATAACCCAAAGGGCACCTCGTAGCCACCTGTGGAGCTGATTTATCAGGAAAGAGCAAAACCAGTCATTCCCGTTAACCTACTTGGAGACTCCCATCGCTTTTTGTCTTGATGGATTCTACTTTCTGTAGATACTTTGGTTTAAATTACAGTAAAACAGTGGTGTCCCTCTGTAAGTACCACGGAATAATTCCCCTGCGTGTATTTAGCGGATGCCGGGGCAGGAATGTGATCAGAATAACTCATTTTGCCATGATGCCACAGCAAAGATGATGGCTGGAGAGAAAAGAGATCTACTCATTTTTCATTTGTTGGGTTGTTTTTTTGCTATTGTAACAATATAAGTCAGGCTACAGAATGGGCCTGTTGACTACAGGGCCAGCCTGAAGTGAGCAGGAGGAGATGGAGACGGAGGGGAAGGGGCAGACGGGACCTCCCTTGCAGGTGAAGCAAAGCTCTCCTTTATAAGCAGAGGAAAACAAGATGTTTTCTGACATTTGCGTGCAATTGAGCAGTCAGAGGTGTCTGAGAAAGGACAAGACTGTTTGGGAAAGAGGGTGAGAGGTTTCCCCTGCTCCTGGGGAACGCCAACCCTGGCTGTGATTCACTTAATTTGGCTGCAACAAAGCAGTCCACTTCAGACCTCTACGAAACCAAACTCACAGGCAGGTAATCCATCCCGGGCGCACCATGCTGCTCCGTCACCGGCTGCAGCTCAGCATCACAGGAAACCTGCCAGCATGCTCTTAAGACACAGCACGGCCTCGGGCAAGGGCAGACCATGATGCATCCTGCTCCCATGGTCACTTGAAGACAAAAGAAATGTCATTTCCCACTCCTTGGAGAACTTGAATGTGCAAAGTGGATCCTTGTCTCTGCAAAGCCTTTGCACCATTAGTTTGTGTGAATTTCATTTTATCATAATAAAATAATAAACCTCAAATAATGTACTTTATTAGTGCTTTTAGGCAGTAGTAGCTACTTATTGACTTATTTGCTAAATGACAATGTAGCTGACAGCAGGAAAAAAGGAAGGGTCAGCCCATGGTCCTGCAGTTCCTCCTTTGCACAAGGAGCATCTTTCTTATGGTTATTTCCCTGTCTGCAAGGCAATCAGGAGAATCCTCTCGGAGCTGGCTCAGACCTCCAGCAGCAGCACTGCTGGCACAGGGATGGAGGGGATTCTGGTTGTGCAGAAATGTCTGCAGCAGCTCTCACCTGTGCACGGACACTCCTAGGTTTGAGTTTCTGTGAGGCCAGAGGTGTCCTGCTGCGGGGGGGGGGGCAGTGCTTTCTGCTCATCTTGCTTCTGCCTGACATCAGCGCTGGCGCCACATGATGAAGCATCAAATAATGATCTCTTGTTTCAGAAAACTGGCAGTGGGGAGGTTTATAAGGTCTTTATCAAGGTGTACATATTCAGCTCCACAGAGCTGCTATATATTGTGAAAGCCTCACGTGAAGAGATGCAACAGAATCAAAATGAGTGGCTGAGAGGTGTGGATCCTCCTTGCTTGAAGCAGGGCATTTGCTTGGGGTTAAGTGGAGGCAGTGGGTGCTGAAGGCGACCCAACCCTCCTCCTGTTCTGCTGTGAGGGGAGCTCAGCTGAGCTGTGGGACAGGAGGGCAGCAAAGACCCCACTCAAAATCTCTCTCTCTTCACACTGGGACAACCACACAAGCCCCGCTGTTGCCTACTCCTCCTTTTTCTCTCTTTGTGCTGCTCTTCGTGTCTGCTCTGGGTAGCTGCCTCTTTCCCTCTGTGCCAGGCTGGTGGTGCTGGCTGCCCTTGGCTTCTCCTCCTGCTGCTGCTGCTCTCCCTGCTCCCCATTGCCCAGCGACATTTGCTCCTTCAGTTATTTACTTTCAGTTTAATAAGGACCATGAAAACATCATCCAAGCTGTCTGGCCCTTTGAGCAGTCACAGGAATAAGCTGTCACTAATAGAATTTCATATCAAATGAGATTACCCTTCTCCCCCATTAGGCACACTTCTTGTCTATGGAAAGCAGCAATGCAGGGACACAGCGACTGCTCCAGCCAAAGCCTACGTTAGGAACTGGATTTCAAGCATGAGAGTTAACTTTGAGGCTGTAGCTGGTACCTGTGCTTTGGATTGGAACTACTGAACAGCACCATTTGGCTGGGGTTCTGCCAGGTGGATGAAACCTATCTGCCTGTTCCACAGTCATTCGTCTACAAACAGCTACAGCTCTGGCTGTCAGAGGCTGCTGTTGTTGACACGTGCTGTCCCTGGCAGGGGTGACAGCTCTGCCTTGTTCTAGTGGCATCAAATGGACGCATCTGGGTGGGTCGCTGCTGCTGAGTATTGTTGTGCCCTCACTGCTTATCAGTGTGGGTCCCTCGATCATCCACACTCAGCAAGTCAGTGCCCACGTGCTGGTTCTCCTCTGGAGACAGGAGCACTGTTGCTGAGATGAACCTGAGTACAATTCAGAGGATCCTTTGCTCCAGGGAGCAGCTCTGGCCAGCAGCTCAGGGCTTTTCCCACTCCTCCTGCACGAGGCCAGCAAGCAACAGATTCATCCAGGGTCATGACAGAAGCTGTGACGCCAATCTCTCATGGCTGCCCCATCCCTGGAGGTGTTCAAGGCCAGGCTGGATGGGGCTTGGAGCCCCCTGATCCAGTGGGAAGTGTTCCTGCCCATGGCAGGGGGTGGAACTGGATGATCTTGAAGGTCCATTCCAACCCAAACCATTCTGTGTTTCACCAGCCATGAGATATTCAATACATCATCCCCTTGCTGCAGTGGAAAGAAGGGTTAAAAATGTGGGAGCAGGGAAGGGAAAGGTCAAATATGTAAAGCCACTTCCATGTACTTAGGAGAAAAGTGGTAGCAGGAGAGCTGTTAAGAATTTTTACAGCTGGCACCTAACAACACTGGTGTTAAGAATCACGAATCTGTTTAATAACAAGTGGAGGTGTATGTTAGTTAATTAGAGGCGTGCTAACGGTGAAGCCAATTGAGAGATATTATTTTAGTATTTTTTCCAGAGGGCATATCAAGTCTATTCACGAATTAATAAACAGATTGTGAAGTGTAAGCAAGAATATTAGGAAGCGTGTGTGTGTACTGGGTCTGTATACTGGGGCTACGCACACTTGTTTGTTTGTTACCATTGCATTTGAAATATGTTACTTGTTTTCCATATAGACCTCAGTGGAAGAATTATAGCATATTGGTTTTTTCCAAAGACTCTAATTAAGATCTTCAGAGTTGATGCGTGTTTACTGAAAAAATACAGCATAAATGAAACCTAAACCACCAGGATTCAAATTAAGCCATGAATGCAAAGGCATCCAATGTGAAATGGCTGTCCTCTTGGACCCTGCCTTTGATGCACGTTAAGAGAAATGAAATCGCAGCATTCACTCAATTTCCTTGACCTCCTGAGTTAAGTTCTCATTGAAAAGGCATTTTAAGAAGTTTTAAAAGCCATCTGCAGTTAAATACATACCTTTGGCCTCTCTCTTGGATCTTTTAGCTGCTGTTAAAGGTAGTTACGCTATGAATAAGTGTCCTCCTCTCAGCTCACCCAAAGCTCTAGTGAGGTCAGGACTAGAACAGGCAGTGGCCATTAGGTGAGGGACAGACCATCCCGTCTGTAAAGTGAAGTTTCCCCATAACTGGAGCTGGGGATATGTAAGTGAATGTGCTGACGGCACGAGGACAACACTAGCCTTTTAAGCCTGAGTAAGGCTACACACCATTAAGCATTTTCCTAACATGATTTTTTTGCTCCTAACACTGGTTTGATTCCTTTTTTAAGCCCACTCCTGCACCTACCTTAATTCACAGTTGCCACTTCGCTTTCTGCCGGAAGACAAGCTGTCCAACTTAATCCATTACTGAGCTCTGCATTACAAAAACCGCATGGTGTTTCATGCCTCATTAGCAGGCAGGGAGCTTCCAGCCTGGAGTCCCTGCATGTCTCCAGCTCTCCTGACTTCCTTCCTCTACTCTGCTTTCCTATTTTACATTTTAATAGCAACAGCGATGACAAATTATGGCAAAAAAGTCTGCCCTTAGTGAATATCTTAGAGCACTCGGTTTCCCACAGCACGTCCGGGTTTGCCCCCTGCCCAGATCTGCCAAGCAATGTTCCCTTCTCAGCCAGAGAGCTCCTCCATCCTGGAGAGTTCGTTCCCAGCATAAAGCCATCCACTCATCACACCATCATCCCACCTGGGATGGAAGGAAAGTGCAAATGGATTGCACCTCCGAGGAGAGACAAGACTGATGGCAGCCTGTGTCTCTCTTGCTTGGCTCAGGGCAGCCTCACAAACAAGGCGAGTAATGAAGATAATAATGAATGAAGGATGCAAAACTGAAAATACTTCTCTGTGCATTTATTGATCTTCCAGGAAAGGCTTTGTTCTTGACATTTAAAATAGAGAGATTGTTTTAATGTAGAGGCCCTTGCTGGGCTGCAGTTAAGCAATTTAACTCAGAGGGATTGACAAAGCCACTCTCTGCAGCCTCAGCCTGAACCGTGTCAATACCAAACGCCTGCTGGGCAAGTGCTCTTGGAGAAATCCAGCTCAGAGCCAACAGGGGCTGTGGGGTACCAGTGAGCAGAGCTCACCTGTCGTCCT
Organism: Geococcyx californianus; assembly: GCA_013389885.1. Lineage (NCBI taxonomy): Eukaryota > Metazoa > Chordata > Aves > Cuculiformes > Neomorphidae > Geococcyx > Geococcyx californianus. The sequence goes on from VWPV01011903.1 coordinate 28,873, forward strand.
CAAGGAGAGTGGTGCCGAGCTAATGATAGCAGGGATTTCTCTGTGCATCACTGGAAGATGATCCAGTGACCTAGAGAGGAAGGAGATCACTGTCCTACCTGGAGCTTCCCAAAACTCCCCTTCCAGGGAGACACAGCCACAACCTCTAACCATACACACAAGAAAATCTTTACTCCATGACTGTAGCCTTTCAGAAAAGCTTCAAGGGGGTGGGTATGGGGTGGGGAGGTGGGCTGAGTTCAGCAGAAAGCTCTGCCCGTGTGGCTAAGAAGCCCAATGTCAGCCGTGGCAAAGCACGGATGGATATACCTTCTGGCCTTTGGCTTTGTGAGAGACACAAACACATTGGGATTACTTTAATAACTGCAATTTTTCTTTTAGAACAGAAGTATTCTATTGCTTTCAACCTAGAACCTGGAACTAATTACGCATGTATGATCTGATTAACCATTAATTTACCTCTATTAACTGCTGACACTTAGTTACGCACTTACTTTGTATCACACGCTTGTGTTCCCAGAGTCTAAAGCTAAGAAGCTTTGTCAAGAGACTATGAATTAAAGCAATATAAATATGTTAAGAGTTATCTAGCAATGGCTTCAGGAAGCCTCACAAAAGTGAAAATTGTTTTTATGCACAGTAACTGTATTTATTTTTTTTTTAATAATTAAGTCTCCAATTAATTCAAGAAGATCTGATCCTCCCACAACTTTCTGCTGGAGGACTGCTCAGGGTAAAACTGCATTTGATTTTCAAAGGTAGCAGGACTCATGTCTGGAGGTCTGGGAGAACCCACTCTTACAACATTTCTTCACCCAACAGGTTTCCAGTCCTGTACTTACACGCACCACACCACCGCCTTAAGGCCTTTTTTCTTGAAGCTGTGCAGGGAACAACTTCTCAATACCACGTTCAATACAATCAAGCCTCCATCCTGGCACATCGAGTGAGCAGGTCTCAGTCCAGGCTTTAGGGGCTCCAGGTCTCCCTTTGGCTTTGTTCAGCCCTGTTGACCCCAGGAGAGAGATTCATAGCTGATACCAAAGAGGTGCCTCAATTCCTCCCTGTGCAAATGGCAACAGTACTTACCTGCTTTTGGATACTGGTGCACTTCCACAAAATTTACTTTGCAAATCCAGCTGGGTGTGCTCCCCTAACCTGCCACCCTGCCTCAGCTCTGCAGCCTCAGCCTCAATCTGATGTTTCTCTGAGATGCCGTATGCACGGGCAGTGCTGTGTAAACCTCTGCGATGAGTCTCCTGGACAAGAGAAGGTGATTTTGTCATTGAGGGAAGATATCTATTTACCCAGAAGAGAACAGAAGGCTAGAAGAACATCAGGCAGGTGGAACACACTGTGTGAAATTCTGAGATTCCTGTTCCGCCCAGGGTTAGGTGAGGTTATCACAGTGCTCCCTGCCAACCAGAAATCAGGTGAAGTACAGCCTCCTCCACAAAGCTGTGCCTTAAAATACATACAGCTCAGCTATTTGCCCACCAGTCTGGTATCCACCTGTCTATGAGTTTTGTCTGACAGGCTGTTTAGCAACACATGGCATAATATTAAAATGTTCTCCTCCATTTGAACACACCTTTGGGTAACTCTCACTATCACTCGGTTGCTTACTGGTGTTGCTACAGTGTGCAGTGGAGTATGTGGAAAAATAAACTGGTCCTTGATGTTACTGTCAAAGTTGCCGATGTCGTATCAGTGAGCATTGCTCCTCCTTGCCACACCAGTTCCATGCTGGTGCAGCTCAGCTGAAACTGACTTGCTCCACTGGCTTTTCACTGACTTAAATCAATTATACTAGCATGGAAGCAGTATAAAGGAGTGCAAATCCAGCCCACTTAAAGAAAAGGCAGAATTGATACCTCTTTAGGACATGAACTCCTCATAATCCAATGGATACCTTTTATCCTGCTATTGATCTTCTTCCTGTGAGAACTAACTTGGAGTAAATTTCTGAACTACTTGACCTCAAGCAGTGATAATATTGCAATCCAAAAATCACAATTCAATTAACAAACCAACAGTGGTCAAAATGTTTGCTCTATGTAGTAGCACAGCACACTTCCTTTACATGAACGTGAATGCAGGAGCATCCACCATGAAGAGGCAAAGTGCTTGCTGGAGGAGAGGTGCGCGAAGTCTGTACAGGGTGGTAGAGCACATCTCTTCTGGCAGTGTAGGCAAAGATGCCACTGTAGGTGTGATTATCCCTCTCTCCTCTTTTGCTGAGAATGAAGGAAGGAAGATAGAGACTTTAGGTGACAGCACTCAACTCCTAATGGCAGGAACTGAGAGGCTGGCAAGGCAGCTTACAGTGATGGAAGAACTTGGAAGATGGAGCTGGAATTGCAAGCAAAGACTTTGAGGAGCCCCTGTCCTGTGATTCATTGCAGAGCGCAACCACTCTGTACTAGATTTGCAGACAGTGCTGTGAAAATAAAGACATCTCGTGAGGCACCGTCATCTGGTAATGAGTCTCCAAATCAGCCCAGTTTCCCCAGGAATTCTGGGCAAACAAAGACGATGTCCACCCCCAAGAAAAATAATCAATAAAGATGAGGTTTGCTAGGAATTTAAAGAGAGAAGCATGACTTTTTCCAGCTGTCAGTGCTGATATTATTGCATGTAGTAGCAGCTTGTACACAGAACCTCTTTACAATGGTAGCAGGGAAGCTGGAATGTTGTTATATCAGACTATCAAGTTGTTATGTTGGATTACATATAATGCTATCACAAATGACAGAACGCTTGCCTCCCATCAAAAATTTAAAGAGCAATAGACCTCTTTTCAGCTGTCATTGCTGATAACATTTTATGCACAAGTTTATTCAAGCTCAAATAGAGATGCAGCCCGTCAATAAAGAAGCCCTGGCAGATTAGGCATGGAGTATATTAAAGCTAACGGTACTAATGTGACTACACAGCCTAATCTGACATTTTAAAACTGCGACAAAACAAACCCTCTAAATTCTTCCCGATCATCTCACCACGGCACATTCGCTGCTGGGTTTTATGGAGTGGAAACCAGAGTACATGTACAAGAAATGAAACAAGCTGAAAACTACAGAAAGGTCAACACAGGCTTGCTCCTCAGGAAACAGAGCGGATGTCTTCCCTTCTTCTCACTCTTATCTTGTCTGCTCTGCTTCTCTCTTCCAGGAAAGTGGGTAGGGCAACAAATAATGGCCCTAAATTGCTGCAGAGGTTACACAGATTACACATTAGAAAAGGCACTCCAAGGGCAGGAAGGGTTCAGCACTGGAAGAGAATGCTGGAAGAGGAGTACCACCTCCATCATTACAGCTCTTTAAGAAGGGGTTGGGAAAACATCTGCCAGCAATGGGGAGAAGTAGCTGGTTTTACTTTGGAGACCCAACAGTATTTTCTGCCATTCACTTTCTTGTTCCCAATAACAGCTACTGCTTTCTATTGCCAGCAGAAAGGGAATGGGAGTGCTCACATGTCGGGAAACTGTTTGGCCAAAAATAGTCCACTGAAAACAATAATGACTTGCGGTATTACAATAGATGACCTGGTTACACTCCCCTTTCCCCCTTCCTATTCTCATAAGAGTTCTCCAGTGGCTGTTGCTGCTCTTTTGAGGGATGCAAAGTCAGAAAAAAATCTTTCCCAGGCCTGGAAAAGCAGAGCACCCAAAAATTTTGAGCTGGCCTCTGCACGTCAAATATTCACGTAGAAAACCGGATTGTGAAGACAGTTTGTGACTTGCAATCTGTGCATTGCAACTGCAACAGGACAGCAGCTTGGTTGTGCTGCTCTTGGTGCTAAAACACCTCCACCTTTTAGTTAGTTTCCTTGAAAACCAAATCATGCAATGCCTTCTTAAGGGAGGGAAGGGGAAGATGAACGGCTGCCAAGCGGCTCGAGCCTGGGCGCAGGAGGACTCGCTGATTCAAGGCTGCAGAAGCATCACAGAGAAATGTGCCGTGCGGGTTTGTGAGAGTGGCAGCCGGCTGGCACGGTGGCTGCTTCACATCAAACACCAAACCAAGGCAAAGTCCCCCTCTCTTACAGAGGAAAGCTGCTCAGAGAAGGGATAAATACCAAGGGGCTGTAAGTGGGGCTTCCCCAAGCAGCATCATGCCTTGAATCGCAGCAGAGATGCGCAGCAAGGCGCGAGCTTGCTTACTTGCACTGAAAACAGAAGGGAAGTTACTTCCAAGCTGGTGCCCCCAAATGAACGTTGCTGTGGTGGGATATGTGTAGTATCATCAAAAGGACTGGACTTTTGAAGAACACTACATCCAGACAAGGGAAGGATCACGGCAAGCAAGGATCCCCAAAGCTGTGCCTCGCTGCACCAGAGGGGAAAAAAATGCTTGCCAATATTAACATAATCCTTCCAAAGATTAAAGGCAGCTCAATGACTGTAATTGAAAGGGGGGGAAAAAAAGTGCATCACTCCGCTATGTTTTGCTTGAGCAAGAAATAAGGACAAAAGAAGGGCTAAATACTCTCTTTAAAGCTACCTAAGAGATCTAAGCATGTGGAGTCTTTACTCCACCCTCAAAAACGAGCCAAAACTTTTGCCCTGTGGCTTTGTCCCATAAATGCAGTCCCTACACTGAAACCTGAAAGCACAGTGAAGGGCTACACATCCAGTTCCTGCTGCTGTTGCTCGTGCTGCCTCTCATCACTGACATTTCCAAGCCTGGGGGTTACAGGTGTGAAAGGATAAGTGTCCAGCTTATTTTGCTGAAAAAAAGTCACTGTGTTTTCAATAATAACTGCCAATACAGTGGATCGAGGTGTTTGTAATGACTCTGTGTGTTTCTCTGGTTATCCTCTGTCTGCAAATTCTAGGCAAAAAATACTTTGAAAAATAATGACAATGTCTCTCAGAAAATAATGAGTTCCTTCCAGTTAGCTGTTGAATTGTTTACTGCCATAGCTGAATAATAACAGCACATCAAAGACAACTGCTGTAATTAAAAGATTTGTGAACATAGGTTAACAAATTAGTGCATCATAATGTGTAATTGTCTAATTAGGACAAAAATGCCAGTTCCCCGTAAAAGACCAACAAGAAGAGATTATAAAAGAGAAAATAAGATAGACAACAGCATTGATACTACAGAACATTGGCGAAGATGTTATCTGTAGCTTTATATTGTATCAATAAGTCCCCAGGGGTACTTGCATTTTTGTGGATTAATTTACAGAGAAATTAATTCTGCCACACGAATCCCACGAGCTGGTTGATGAGTACTCCGAAACGAGATCTAAGTTTATCATTAAATGTTTTAAAGCATTTTTCATTTCTTTAGCACCCAGAAGACCTGAGAGCAGCAGACACCACTGCCGTGCACACTGGGAGAGCTCAGAAACCAGGTGTAACCTGAGGACGAGCCTGACAGTGACAGCCCCAGTTTTACTGGTGGGCATTGAGGCAGTGTGGGAGAAATCCTGATTTTGGGTCAAAAAAGTCCAGCAAAAGTCCTCTTGAGTTTAGTGGGCTGAGAATTTACTCTGGAGAGATGAAGGCCAGCATTTCCCCACACAGAGGGACAGATGGCAGGAAGAGTTTGGCTTCAATTCAAGCATGAGGTGAAACTCCTCTGGTTTCAAGAGACTTCAGTGCAAAGATACTGAGCTCTTCAGACAACCCAGCTCAGTAAGATCAGCAGGGATATTGCTGAGTGTTGAGCTTTCCTAAGGATCTTACTTAACATGAGCTGAATCTCTGGGAACCAGCTCTCTGTTTAAGATCTGAGTGTGAAAACAAACCTTGCGTTTCTCTGTCCTCCATGTGTTTTGCTGATGGCCCATTAGAGAACTTGTGGCAGAGCACAGAATCAGAGCTAGATGCCGAATGCTCCTACTCAGTGGTTTCACCTAAGCCTGATGCACAGTTAAGAGCTCTACAGCCTGGTGTACACCCAGCAGAGAATGAAACAAGTCCAGATGGGGTGTTCACACCACCACAGGGCTCCTCAGACCAGTCAGGGACATGCAGGATTGAAAATCACTGAGCATGCAAAGAAATGTGTGCTCTCATCTGAGAGCAAATGCTTTCTTGTGACTTGATAAAATGCATGAGAGGACAAAAAACCTGGAGTGGTAGCTGTCCTGAGTGGGTCTCAGGAGCGAGCTGAGTCACATTGGAGGGAAAAGAAAAGATGCACATGGTTAGAAAAGCAAGTGTCATTTATCATCTTTATTCCGAGTTACGATGCTGCAAGCCTCCACTCTGTCTTCAGAAAAGAACACAGAGCCAACTTTTGCATGAGTTAATAGTAGGGTTTGAAAGTGCAATCTTCTGCATTACACCTCTTCTACCTCGTGTACCAGATGAGCTTCATTAGCTCATCGCTGTCGCCGGCTGCCTCCCCTGTACTCTGACAGCTGCCGGCGAGAGAAACATGACAAATGCTCTGGCAGTGATTGACCTTGACTGAGCGAGCAGAACGCTTCACCTCCTTGGGGTTCAGCTGTCTGGGTAACTCAGAATTCAAAACACAACTCAAACCTCCATGAACCTTCTTTGAACGGGGCTGTTCCTGCTGTTTCCTTTCCGTGCTCCAGGCGCTTTAAAGGAGCCAGGGCACCCTGTCACCCTTCAGCAGGATGGGGTTAAAGAGGCTCACCTCTGAGCATGAGGAAGCTGAGCATCAGGAGCTGTGTAGAGGGCCCGCAGCTGCTCCTAGCATCTGCCAGAGCAGTGAGATCCTTCATGTAGGTTTTCAAGGTAAGTTTGTCTTCAAGCCAGTAATGTGTAGAAAATACACATATTAATTATCAAGGATTTTGTAAGTGTTTTGTTGATGTGTCTTTGAATGTATATGTGTATGTGCTGTTGTATGTTTTGTTACGCTTTGAGAAAAACATATTTAAACTGTTGGTAGGGTATTTTCCTCAAAGCTATTTTAAATGGAAAAATACACCTTTCTGAGAAACAAGTATTTTTGTGAGTTTCCTCTTTCTACCAGTCATGCTGGAATGGGACAAGGATGAGTGAGCACTAAATTCGTCAGAAGCCATACAGCTTTGTCTTATTTCAATAGGGCTTTTTGTTTCCTTTGGATTTGGGAAATAGTTGTTAATCACTGTCTAATTTTAATTTTAAATAGGCCATATTCCATAAGAAAGACAAACACAGCCAGTTTTGCACAACAATTGAAACCATAGCAATAACCACAAACACAGGAGTGTTTACTAGATCATAGCCTTAAAAAACCCTAATGAGCAATAAATAAATTAGAATGCTAATCATCTGACTAAACTCAGACCTGGTGCAAAGGCTCATAGGATTTTTCTATTGGTCAGCTTTATGCATGGAGCCTGGTGACTTCCGTCATAAAGCTCAGTCTCCCTAGTGTCTACGTTCTACAGTGGTGCTGCTGCTGTTCCTCTGAGCTCACACCCTTCTGAAGCAAAACCTCTGCCTGCAGAGAGCACAAATAAGTGCTGGGGTCACAGAAGCTCTTTCTGCCAAAGGGAACACTCAGTGTTTTTAATCTAGTGGAATAATGTTTATGTCCCATCTGATACGAAGACTTATACCCTATATGAATTGATTCTAGCATACAGGAAACTCAAAAAGTGCATAAGACAAACAGAAATGTTAATGTGGATAACTATATTTTTGTTGGGGTTTTTCGGCCATGTGCTACCAATTAAAGGTGATTTATCCTTCCTCCCCCCTTAGCTCTTAGGAAAATGTCTCAGTAAAGCAAACTGGAGCGTATAGACAGACATATACTGGTGCAAATCGGCTTCCTGTAGGCTGAGAGGCTGCTTAAACAATGAGAAGGTTGAAAGAATGAGGTTCAAACAAGTCTCTGTAAGCATACAGAGAGTCTTTAAAAGGGTCCTGCTTAGTAAAAATCCTTTAATAAATTAGAGAGGCTGCACAAATAACACCAAGCCCTCTAGTTAGTATCATCATATAGTTCCTATTACCTTTACTAGAACACCTTATAAACGACTGGATCCCACAGTCCTCGACCACCTTTCTACTTAAGTAGATGTTTGAAAACATGGGTTAACTCTGCCCACCCCTGATGAAGATATTAAAGTTATGCAAGTTTTATGAAAAAGAGGGGAGTATAAATGAGAGAGACCCTGTTATAAGTCACTCTTTACAGGTATCAGGAAATCCAGGTGGAAAAGAAATGCTGCAAGTCATATTTCATTAGTTCTGCTGCTCAGGCTTCTGGGTTTTCTATATAGGTCAAAGCTCTTAATAATCTAGAAGCTGATTCTTAACTGTTTCTGTAGGCTGGATCTGACTGGGGGTGCAGGGGGGGGAGCACTCTCTGACCAAGACCCTTCACAGTTTTGGGGCAACTCGGCCCAGAAGTCTCTGCCTCAAACGTGTGACCTGATTTCCAGAGGGTTTGTAAGCCCATATGTTTTGGTGGGTGCTCAGTACTTTCGGTGCCTTTCAATTTCTAAATATGGACTTGGGAAGCCTAATTTTAACCATGCACTTTTGGAAAGTGTTGGCAGTAGTTTAAAGAGCCTGTCTAGACCAGCACGCCTTGCTGCAGCACATTGCTCCCAGTGATTTACACATTCCTGGTGCTTGCAGTCTCTGATGCCTTTTCAGTGTCTTACAGCTGTTGCATTTATGCAGCACTCTTTATCTTGACCTTAGCCCTCGGATTTCTCAGCTATTCTACTCTCTTAACATCTGGGCCTGAAAGGTCACTAATTTACCTTATGTTTCCCTGCTGTGGGTGCCATTGGGTTGAGTGGGTACATTTTGAAAAATAACACTGTGTTGGTGGGCTGCCTTTGCGAAGGTCTTTCTCCCCTCGGCATCATTGTGTTCCCTTCTCCCACTGCAGCAGCTCTAAGTCATCAAACATCTGCCCTTGAGAGCATTGGAGTATTCTTGTTGGATCCTTCTGTGTTAAAGCAGCACACCAGGTATCCAGTGTGCTCGTATTAAATTGCTTTTGCAGCTTGCCTAGAGAATAAGGAAGGGAGCCTTATTTGTACTAACACTCTTTTAATGCATCTCAGAAGACCATAATAAACATCTCCTGGACTGTAAAAAGAAAATATGTATCTAGAGATTGTGGCAAATGATGAAATACTGGTGTACCTAATAAAAATTCTATATCAATCGTTTAACATTTAGTGAAATGTTAGCTGATGTGAAACCAGACCTGGCTTCCCTTCAAGCCCAGGTCAGTAATGTCACTTGGGGAAATAATGAGAACTTCCATTAACTTTGTATTGGCAGATCTCCCAATCTATTTCACATCTATACATTTTTAGCACACTGTGAGCAATACAAAGTGTCATTTCTCACATCTGAGAGCCAGACAATATTGCAAAGCCTCTCTGCATACAGGAGGCTACTTCAGAAATTAACAGGTCAGATCTGCCACTGATTTTAATAAATAGCTGTTTGTGGCAAATTTCTTGATTATAGAAGCTGATGACTGCTTTGAGCTTCCTGTCAAAGCCAGCACAGCAGGACAGAGCTTTAAAGTGTGGGAAGAGTACAAGAGTATTAAACAGATTTTAGACATCCAGGACCAAATTCAGACTCAGTTTCAAAGTTGCTGAGACTTTGATTCACCCTGCTACCCCTGAATGGGGAGCCAGACAGAACCGAGAGAGTTAAAGTGATTTGGGAGAGAGATACCCCCAGAACTTCCAAGCTGTTATCTCAGATGCTCTCTTTTCCCTGTTTTTCCCCATAAGAAATCCTTTTCCTCCTGTCTATTCCCCTTTCCAAACTTGCAGACGGATGATTTGGTTTGTAACTTGAACCAGTTTGTCTGGAAAGGACTTTCCATTAGAGCCTGAGAAATGGAGCAGACTTTAAAGTGGCTGGTAGCATTTTCAGAAAAGAGGTATTTGGCAAGTCTTTAATGTCATGCTTGTGTGGAACTGCTCTCCTCCTTAATTAACTCAGTAAAAATCCTCTGGTTACTTCATTTTTATTTGCTTAAACCACTACAGAAAAATAAATGCATACAAAACCAATTAATAAATCCATACAAATGTACTGCTGTTTACTGCGATGCAGCAGAGCACCAAGTTCCCTGTACATCATTCAAGCTCCTGGCAACAAAGGCATTTGTAAAAATCCCCTGTTTTGACACAAAAATGAAGGTGGAGTATCCTTGGAGTAAGACACAGGCTGTGGTTTTCGGTTCGTTTTCTCAAGGAAGCCTTGAGGTGGGTATTAATAATTTAAGTTCAAAGCAGTGTCCAGGATTTCTCAGGCTTTACACACATGCAGCCTCCTGGGATGTCTATACTACAGAGCCTGACCCGTGACTGCTGCGCTGGGAATACAAGTCCCTACAGCCCGAGGTGGGAAGCAGCAGCTGAGCTTTTAACCATGAAGGCCCCGGTGCCCCAGTCAAAATGGTTACAGCCATAGAAAAGATAACGACAGTGACCATTTCATTACACTTTGCACCCCTAAGTCCCAAGAAGCAAGTGATTCATGACTACATCAATTGTATTTGATCGTGATAGAGCGCAAGTGCTGACTGATGCCAAAGAACCTTTTAGAAAACCCCTCCCTGCTGCAGCAGGCTCTTCGTGCCGCTGAGCAGAGCAGGGGGGCAGTGGCAACTCCCAGCTCTGCTGTGTTGTTCAGGAGGCCCATAATGCACAAAGAGGGAAATATTTCCTTAGTTCACTAAACTGATGTTCTGGCATTTAGCTTTAAGTATCTTCTATTTCCCTCAGTATCTGACCTTTCCCTTTCTCATATGGCTGTTGCTCTACTCCGCTAGCGAAAAAGCAACAAGCAGCCATTATCAGTCTCATATTGCCGGTCCCAGCCATTAGCGTTAATCATCTCCTCCTCTCTCCTGGTCCAGCTCCCCTGCATCTCCTCTTAGCAATGAACATTGGGCACACAATAGCGAAATAAGCAATGATACTGCAACGCGGTGATAAAAAGCCAGTCATTTCCAGCTGCTAGTCCGACTGTACTTCTCTCCGGCAGGATGCAAAAGAGCCAGGATTAAAACAGGAGGCCTAGTGCTGTAGATCATCTCGCTGTAATTTCCCTCAGGACTGATGTGACGGCTGCAGCGAGATGCACTAGTGGTGGCACATTAACACTGCCACAGGCTTCCATCTCGCAGAACATTTCTAATGCTGGCCATTTACCCAGCGGTGCATGCAGGGGATGCACGTCGCCGCTCCATCGGCGAGGGGAGGCATGCTTAGGCCAGCCGGTGCTCAGGACTGGAAAGGACGGCAGTACTGTGATGGAGTGGGCTTAGTGGTGCGTGAAGAGCTCACTTAAAAAAGGACAGAAAAAGGAGAGGGGGAGGAAAAAGGGAAGACAAAAGATGCTAGGCTGAAGGTAGCAGATAAAGCAGATAAGAGGGGCTGATAAGACAGAGAAGGAAGTCAAATCTAAGTATAGCAAGGCATGCACCAGGAATGCAATGAGGGGCTGCACTGGATAGGAAACCAACAGGATTTTATCTGGAAACTGATAAAAGGGAGATTAAAACAAAAGTTCAAAGGTAGAAGTGTGTTATAGAAAAATAGGCATCCATAGGGAAAGAAGGTAATGCTCTGAGATTCCAACCTTGCCCTCAGCAATGAGAGTTTTCCATGTTGTCTTGGCCAAGAAAAGGAGAGGAACAAAGATGGGGGGTTGTATCAGGGCAGGAAATGACAAAGAAGAATGGGTGTGAGAGCAGCAATGGAAAACAGGCAGGGATAGCACTATTGGAAAGCAAAGGCAATTTTGTCTTGTAAACGTGCGCTCACTCAAGCTTGACAGAGAAAGAAGAGGAAAAATACATTCCTGTTATAAAAATTCATATGTACGTAAATCACACATGGTGTGAGGTTCAGTGTGCCCATGGTTGGCTGCCAGCTCTCCTGCAGGCTTCTCACTAAGCTTGGGCTAATCATTTCTGTCTCTCTGTAAACCTTGGGTGATGCCACTTCACTCCCAGCTTTTGCTTCTCTTACCTTTGGGGATGGCCACCTCTTGGGGCTGTATTGCTGTATCTGGTGCAAATAATGCCTCTGTATCAGCAAGGCAGGTTCAGATTGGAGATGTCATTGGTGCTTTGTGTAAGTCTGGCCCCAGTCCCGTGAAGCTAAGATGGATTTTGTATATTTAAATGTAGTTTTACCACTGTGCAATGTGTCACAGATATGAAACTTTCTTGGGAGATGAGGTAATGAACTCACGTGAGAGCTAAGGAAGGTCATCATGAGAGCGCAGTAAGAATAGTGCCTGTCGCCGGGAGACTTCTTACCAGGAGCACTCAGTCTTCAGCACTTTCCAGTCTAAATAAGATGTATACCTCCCTGACCTTGTCTTTTCCAGTGTAAACGCAGAGCAGGATGTACTTAGAATTAAGATAAATAAGGCCTTGACCAAATAAAACACTGGTCTGCAGAAACAAATCCCCTCCAAGGAAGAGGGTGAGCAAAGCAAAAACTGATGCTACTCTGCTGGAAAACCCTTAAACGCTATGGAGATGAAGGCAATATAAGGTCTGGTGTGGAGTACAGGAGTAATAAAAGCAACATTAGGTGGAAGAAGTTATTGCAAAATCTTGTGAGTTTTACTCAGTAAGTTATGGAAGAAATAGCATTTTACTTCTCTACCCGAATATTATTTTTAAGGGCACTGCAGACGATTATTTTTCGATATGTATAGTAGACATGTGCAGCTAATTTGGGGGCAACAGATGTAAAACCACAACGTCTTGAAAAAATTACTAGACACCTGCATCAATCGATGTGAAATGGAAAAGAGAGGGAGGTCACTTCAACCACAGCGAGCACGAGCTCAGCTTTTTGCAGCTACAGCCCTTCTGCACCTGATGGCAGGGAGGTGAGCGGTCAGGTCAGAAGACACATCTCTGTTTCTCTTCTCAGCCAAAGTGGCAGAAGAGGGAGGTCAATGAGCTGTCCCACGCGGCACAGCCCCAGGGCAGGGCACCCTGTATGCCTCGCTGGCACAGGACTGGAGGAAGGATCCCAGCTCAGCCCTGTGTGTGTAAGATGACATCCTAGCAAGGAAGCTGAAAGACAGCTAGGAACTGGGGGAAGCAAGGGGAAATGATTTGTATTACAAATAACGATGTGAAAAGGGGTGGAGGAGCCCTGTCAAAATGTAAATGTGCAATTTGCATAATCGGGCAGCCAGGATTAAATGAAGCACAGGGAAGGATAAGGATTACACAGAGGGACAGAGAAGGGAAATGAGAGCAGCACAGAGAGAAAACACTGCAGATAGATATAAAATCTGAGATAAGCGAGAGCGAAAGAAGTTGGAATACTCAAAGGCAACAAAAGGAGAGGGAGCTTGAGAAGAGCAGCAGTGTGTGTTGCTAATCCAGCCTGTATCTGAGCTAGCTAGGAAGTGTGCAAATGAATTTTAAAAGGAGCTTGAAATCAAAGGGGAGTGTCAGCTGGGCATGAAACATCCCCTTTAGTGGTGACCTAGAGAGCCCAGACCACCACTACCTAACAACTAAACACAGCACTCCTGAACGGTTCCTTCGAATCTCATCCATAATTAATTTTGCCTTTGATGAATGGGTCATTCTCCACTAGGATATTTGTCAGCTGTCAAAATCACCCAAGTGGTGGCCTTTAACAGCCTTCTTGCTGTCTCCTGCCTGGGGCAAGCATGGCAGTGGTGGCTGCTGACTGTCTCCGCTCAGCTTTCCCTGGGAGCTGTGCTTGCTGTGGCTGGCTAAACCCAGTGACGTCCCGGGTGCTTGCGCTGCTCTGAAGTGACCAACATTGTGACACTCAATCATCCATCTCCCCTTGGTGCCAAAATTCCTCCTCAAGTCATGCCAGGTGAAGGGACTTTTCAGTGCTCCATGCAACCACCCTGCAACCCTTCTCCTTACCCAGCTTCTAGAGCTTTCATGGAATTGTTTCCCTCTGGCTCATTCATCCATTGAGAAGACGGTTGAAGCCAAGCCAAGTTCAGAGCCAGGTTCTACACAAAGCCATATGTAGAGGCGATCATGTAGTACTCCTTTTAAGACTTGTTTTGTGTGAATGCCTAAGGGCAGGAATTGCATTGTACTTGCTACTGTGCAAATGTAAAACATAAAGAGAGTTTGCTGCCCCAGAAAGCTTGCATCTGATGAGAAAGAATGAGAGGGAGTGAACACAGGCAGGGGAGCGTGAAGAACAAGACAGGTTGGGGCTGTGATACGGCAGTCCGATGAGGTACCTACTCTTTCACTGCAAGAGGAGTCTCTGCTACATTCTGGCAGCTGGGATGGAGAGTGTCAGATTGTGGTTTATTAACATGACATAGAATATGAATATTGTTTTATTTTCCTTATTGCCAGAACAGAACTTGCTCAAATGACTCTCAGCTCAGAGAAATGCAGGAGCAAGAAAAGGCAGTGGTGGATATATGTGTTAAGAGAGAGATTTGTATGCTTGCACTCTGTCCCAAAAATGCTAAGGAGTCTTTCTCTTAAATGTCTGTTTGGTTTGTTTCCAAATACCCTAAATCCGGATTCAGCAAAAATAAACCTGCTGCTTGACAACCCTTTAAAGGTTGATGAGAGGAGAAGACGGGTGAGGGAACTGCCTTTTTTGAAAAAAAAAAAAAAAAAAAAAAAAAAAACCAGAAAAAGGAAAGAAAAAAAACGATGTTATAACAGAGCAGAGAAAAAAAACACCCAAAACATAGCTCTACTGTATGTATGTATCCAGACGTGAGTCTGGATAAAAGTCTGATGTGTATGTAGAGAGAGATAGTATTACCTAGTACCACACATACTGGGAAATGGATTTATTTTTAGNAAAAAAAAACCAGAAAAAGGATAACCTAGAAATGTGGGGTAGAGATTAGTTCTGGTTTTACTAGAAGTGTTACAGCAGCCTCATTGAGATCTGTGACTCAACCCAATGAGTGAAAACTTCCAGGTGGGATGCGGGGACAATTTGTTCCCAGGAGCTCAGGTTACTTTGACTTACTCTACCATTGTCTCTGCAGTTACTTTCCAGTAGGTCAGTGCTTTACCTGGGTGATTACAGCTCCCAGCATCTGACCTTGTCTCATCATCTGGGGTTTCTGCCCTCAGATTTTTCACCTGGGCTCCAGTAATCCCACCAAACCACTCATATTTTAATCCTTCTACAGGGAATCTTGGGAAATGTGCTTATTCAGCTCTCCAGTGTATCTGAAGGGAGAAGCTGGGTGAAAGTTTAATACAGGAAAATGTGAGTCCAGCCACAGAAGTGGCATTAAGTGTTAACAAAAACCCAACACCACGAAGATTTACACACTGAGATTGTAAATCTCTTCCTATCACAGTTACTCAAGTCTCTTATTTTATGTAGTGTCACATTTGACTTATTCTCCAGCTATCGCAGAATGTTTCAGACACAGCAGGAACTGAACTCCTAATAAAACAGTAATAATAAAAGAAACCCAGACAGACCTTCATCAGCTGATAGTGAGAAGCAGACGGGGAGGGAAGGGGAGATGAGGCTGCAGAAAATGTAACCCTGTCCGACTTAGGTATCCTTTACGGACCACTTGCTTTTTTCCTTATTTCTTTTCTCTTTTTTGCCTACAGGCAGGCTGTGTGGCAAATTAAGTAGAGCAAGTGGAGAGCTGGAGATTACAGATCCATAAATCTGAAAGAGTAGTTATTCCTGAATTTTATGTCATTTTACTATCCAGAATTCTTCTATCACCTCACTCAATTTTGAAAATACTGTCTTTTGTCACAGTTTAATTAATCTTGCACTCTAGGGGATTGTAATTTTCATTGCCTAAAATGCACAATACTGTGCTTAGGAATGATTTTAGGGGTCAGTTGCCATATTGCCAATGTCTCTTGGTTTTTACATCATCACTGTTTATCACATATACCAGCCTTGGCTTTCCCTAAATTTTCATTGCTCCAATGTTGGTCATTTCCTCTACAATGTCTTTGATTCATCTCCAATACAATAGGAGTGCTAAGCTTTGGAAAGGTGAGCTTGGCTCCTCATGAGCATCCAGCACTTTAGAGGAAGGGGATTCCTCTACTGAAACACTACAGCAGTGGTGTGAGCTGTTGAAGCAATGGCAGTCATTCTAGCATCTTCCACATCCTGACAAAATGAGGGCATTCTACTCTGTGCTTACTAGTGAGCTTTCTTGTTTTTTTCTTCAAGATAAAATTGGGCACAAAAAAGAATCTGTCCTACTTTGCTGGAAAATGATCAACCGGCCAAGAAATTTCCTCTTGTAGCAGTTTTACTATTGTACAACCTTAGTCTAGCTAAGCTAGCAAAAGTGGAACCTCATTGACATCTCGCTGTTAGAGAATCAGTCCTGGAAAACCATTGCTCTTAGGATGTAAAGCAATGTCTGAAGTGTTTCTGAAAAAGCTCCCTGGAAAAATGCAGCATCTAACACTGCCTATGAGGGTTTGAATAATGACAATGAAAGAAATACAGAATAATTCATGCTCTTGACCCAATCCTCTTCATCTCTGTAATACAGATCTTCAGCATCTTTTGCTGTAGACTGACGTGCACGCAGTGCTTAAAACAGCTGTTAACTCTCATTTGTATGATGACACAGCAGATTGTCCCCAAACTTGCAACTTACTCTGTGAATATAGAACTAATTTTCTGAGACTCAATCTAGGTAAATTAATTTCATACCATTTTTTAAAATCAGTCTTTAAAAAAAAAAAAAGCATTTTCAGTTATTACCGAAAGAGACATTTAATACTCTCAGAACTGTGAAGTCCAGATTTTCTAAAATCAAGGCAATAGCAAGCCAAATTGCAGGGCTGATTTGTGAAAACTATGTTGAACAACTCATTGTGAAAAAGTGTGATTCGTATAACATATGCTATAGTATATAATTTTAAAACTATTTTTCAAAACCCTGAAGGTGAATGCCTTCTTATATTATTATTTAAAACCTGAGATTACTGAACAGTCACTTCTCTTCAGCTGCTGACACTCTAGAAATACTGTCAGACAACAAAGATTTGGGGTGAGTGCAGATAACATCCTACCCTACAAAGCCAAGAACCCATTGAAACTCAATACTTCTTTTTCAGTTAAAAATACCTGTCTAACTTAAGATATTTAACAAAAAAGCAAGAAAATATGATTATAAAAGGATGGAAAGCACACTGGATAAGAACTCATGCTGTTCCTGAGGTCATGGCAACATCAGAAATATACTCGCAGGCACAGTCTTTCGTCCTCAGCAGATGTGTGTGCTGTGATTCTTGTGATGGAAGTCGCTGCAGTGAGGGGATTCATCCTGCTGAATTGGAATGTCCTGCTTCTGCCCATTCCTAGTCATACAATCAATTAAAATTTTGCTTCTGATTAATCGCATAGATTCAAATAGGACTATTCATGGCACAAAAGTTAAACAGATTTACATTTGCTTTTACTAGAACCTAGTTTTAATATGGTTGATATTACATACCATGTTGGGAGGAGGAGAAGGAAGTATGCTCTTCTCCTCTAGCTCTGACACTGCGTACAAGCT
The DNA here is from genome assembly GCA_013389885.1 of Geococcyx californianus. Lineage (NCBI taxonomy): Eukaryota > Metazoa > Chordata > Aves > Cuculiformes > Neomorphidae > Geococcyx > Geococcyx californianus. The sequence goes on from VWPV01011903.1 coordinate 46,352, forward strand.
GGACTGGAGGAGAACCACAAACACCATTTAGCCCGTTGGGAGGCATTGTACAGCAGAGCCATGAAGCATTCCTTTCTAAGCTGCAATTTATGCCAGGGGCTAAGGGCAAGACAGAGCAGAGAAGGGTGAGTAAAGTTCCACAGCCACGGAAACACTGTCCATGAAGTCCAGGTTGCTTGTGAAGGAGAGCTGCTTGCAGCCTGTTGAGCAGAAAGGCTGTGTATGCGGTGTTGCCCAGCTGCTCTGTGTTAAACCTGAAGACAGTCGTGCCCTTTCTTTTTTTGAGCTGTACCCACTAGTATTGCATCTATGGCAAATACTGAGTGCATTGACAATCATATTTCACATTCCTGTCCTTTGTACTTCTCTTTACACTAATACATTAATAGTAAAGAAGGGAATAAGGCTTTCCACTAAAATCCTAACATTTGTTCAGCATGGCTATAAATATGGCTGTAAATTCTGAGTCTGTGAACTTGCCTACAGACCAGAGGAATCATCAAAAGAACCCCTGTACTCTATTTCTCTGTTTTGATTCATTTGGTTGAAAAGAGGTCCAAACACTCAGCTGCCAGAATACCATTACTGTGACCCAAGCAAACACAAAAGAACAGTCTTGGTGGCAGTTCTGTGAAGCTGATAAGGTGTCGAGGCTCTGTATGTTAAAGCATGGAGTTACATGCACGTATTAAATACCAACACAGGAAGAAACGAAATCAGTGAAATCTAAGTGTGTGAAATGTGAAAAGCAGAAAGGAAAATTGCAAAATCAATACGAAGGGAAATGAAAAGAGAATTGAGGGTAAACCAAAACCAAATAGCAAGCAACAAGGAAAAAAAACCATCAAGCAGTCAACAAATTGGTATCTTGACAAGATAACATAGTCAGGCTAGCGAGTCATGTTCTGATTTTACAGTTGGCTGAAATAATACAGCCTTATTAAGTTAGGATGTTCACAAAACATTTACTACTTGAAGTGTGTCTAGCATTTCCAGACTCCGGTTTGGTGTGGCATTCCAAGAGAAATCCAGCATCTGTAGTACCAGCCATCAGTCTGTAAGGAAGCGGGAAAGGCTGCAGCAGGGCTGGGATGTGGCTGTATAGCATCTCACTTAAAAGTACCTTCAAAACCTTGTCCTTGATCAATCCACTATCATAATTTTCCAAGGTGTGCTGTAAAAGCCTATATTGTGAAAAGGCAGGGGAATGTATGGACCAGTATGGACACAGGCTCCAGAGCATGACTCAGGGCAGCAGACTTTCATGGTTTTACTGTGAAAGAAGCGAGGTAAAGTGCTTTCTCTGCTCTTACTGGAAGCAGTTAGGTCTGGAAGCAGTGTGTTTTCTATTACTGTGCACACTGTATGCTGGTTGTTCTTTGAAAGCCTCATTGGATCATTGCATACTTTTTCAAAATATCATCTACAGAAATGACTCAAATAAGGACTAAAATACGCCCCTTCCAGAAGGCAGTGTTTATTTGCTCAGTGTATAACACACAGATGTAGCAGGCTTTGCAGAGCTGTCACAGTGCCAAGGGGCCTATTCTTGATATCCTTGTGATACTATTTTTCCTTTATTTGATGGTCCATATTTATTTATTATGAAGTCACAATCAAGAACCTCTGTCTGTGCAGCATTGAGCAGTGACATCAAGGGGTTCGGGATCCCGTCTGTCTGGTGTAGAAGACATCTGGCCAATCCTTAGAGCTGAAACTTGCTTTCCTTTATTAGCTCAAGTATATAACTGTGCCCAGTAGAAGCCATAAACCTCCCTATGCCATTTTTGTCCCCTTCCTCCTTCAAATAACCCATGGCAGTTGTCTTATAACTAGGATATTTTCTCAGAGAAATTATAAATAAATTTCAGTCTGGGGAAAAAAAAAAAGGGATTTAAAAAATATGCATAACAATGTTTAAAAGCTGCATTGAAAGTGGAAGAATCGTAATTAAAGCAAGTGGCATGCAGAAAAGTAGAAAATGTCAAATCAAGAGATTGAATTTTAAATGGCAAGAACACTGACAGGAAAAGGAGAAGATGAAAATAACATTCATCAGATCAGTAAAAATCATAAAATAGCCTCTGCCTAACCAAACTCTTTCTTCAATGGACCCTGACGCTACTTGTTTAATTATTTATTTGGTGTTTTGCCTTATTCGGCACACTCCTGGAAGCTTTAAGGCCAGAAAGTCTCTGCCTGGCAAGAAGCAGGCAGAATACAAAGAAATAATGATGGACTGGTTATGCAGGAGAAAATGACTAGAGGAAAAGCTGGAGTGATTATAGGTAGTAAGATGCTTGAAGATGATGCTTTAGACTTGCCTTGGCAATCTGGATGCCTACTAAAATTCCCATTTGTGTCCAAATTCTCTGGCCGACTTTGGAAGCCACAGTTCAAGGTAGCATTTAGCGCCCAAGGCAGCATGTCCTCAGGCCACAGCAGCCTTGGCTCACGACATTGTGAGCAGTACCGAGCCACTTTGCAAACAGGGAAGTTAATTCCATGTCCATTTCCAGAGATGGTCTGAGTGAAGAACAAATGACTGGAGTAATCTGCACACCACTCTTTATGATATGTATCAGAACCAGAGCCAGAAAATGGATCGCAAACCTCCTGGTGTGGGTTTTGATTTGGACGATACAGTCCTGCTACGTATTAAAGGCAAAAGGAATCTTACAAACGAATTCAGGAGGAGCTAACCCAGGCTTTTACTAAGGATTCAGCGAAATAAGGCTGAGGTTATTCCCTGGAAAACACTGAACACAGTCAGCATGAAGTGTCTGCATTCTGCAGGGCTCTATCCCAGAATTGGAAAGAAGATGATAAGGACTGGATTTAAAGCCTATTAAAATGGTGGGGATTTCTTCTTTGACTTTACTGGGTTGGTCTTCAGTGCACTAAAAGAACTGTTACATAAACAAGAACTGTATGGAGATCATGGAAATGAGGAACAAAAGGCAGGATATTAGAGACCGTCTTCTCTACCGAAATGCAGCGTCTGAACTCAGCCTTTTCTCATCAATGAATAATGAAGTGGCCATGTTTTATTAGCGTTACTTAAAATTGTCTACTAGTTGAACAACCTTTTGAGCCTTTTAACACTTCTGCAATTTGCTGCAGCAATGATTTCTTTTCTTTTTTGTTCTTTTCAAGATACAGTAGCTAATCTGATCTTGGTGTTTCAGTAATTGTCTCAGCTAATGTGTACGGGGAAATGATTCCATTCTGTGAAATGAATACTAGGTGAATATTTAATTCATACAAGTTTGCTATGGGAAGAACTTATGGGGTAGGCACATACATTAATTGCTGAGCTGTTGATATATTAAGTAATTATTTTTCTTCACATTGTTTACCCACCATCCATTTCTGTGGTCAGATTTGATAGTGCAGAACCTCTGAGTCAGGAGCTCATCTGCTCACAAAGAGGCCTTGCGCACATGTTGAGTCTGGTGGTGGTAAACCAACACTGAATTGGCAGTTTAAGCAAAAGAGACGTCGTTCTGTCACCATCACAGCTTTGCATGAGCCCAACAGCTCCTTCTTCTGAAAGAGAGTAGTGCATTCACTGATGGTACTGGTATGGTTCTTATTACAGTTCTTTAGGGGTTTTATCCAAGCATACCTAGCTCCTCACTGGGAACTTTGCCTGCAGTATGACCATAATGCTCATTGCAGGCAGAAATGGTTTCTGAATCATGGATGTTTTTGGTAAAATTCTGAGTTGACCAACACTGACATAAATCACTTGCCTGCAATGGTGTTTGTTCCAGCACTGTTGCAACCCTGACTCTTTGGGACAGAGCAGAATTTACAACAACCTGAAAATCCTGGTTAGAATTGTTGTTTAAAGCCAAGCAGTGTTACAGTTTTATTGTTAATATCAGGGGGGAATGTTCCTTGCAAGGCTGTGCTTTGATTTCCCTTCGTCTCCTGAAGCAACATGCTCACAGAAGAATTGTCAACCTTCTCAAATTACGTACTACAACGACGACTTATTCCACAATAATACATTTTGAGCATAGCTGAAAAGTGTATTTAATATTGCTGCTGTTGTTTCTATCTTTTTCTGTATAAAGTTAGTGCTTGATTTTATGTGTCATCCTCAGCTAGTATATCTTTGCATAGCTCTGTTGACATCAATAGTGCTATATTGATTTATACTGCTTGTGTCTGCCTCATTATTATTTTTATCTTTTGTTGAAGGAGCTTGCCGTATTTTCAAATTCATGGAAGATAAAAAGGGATGGCCTTCTCAGAACAAAACAGATACAGTGGCTGCTGATGGGATATTCTAGATCAGGGCAAGTAAACAGGTAAGCAAGATGTATCAGTGAGGTTCTGTAAATACTGGGGTTGCTTATACACCATCTGCAGAATATATCAGATATGTAGGTTAGGATTTTTAAAGATGTCTTAGGTTTCCAGCTATCACTAATAGTTAGAAGGATTTGGTGTCCCAAGAAATAGGGCTGCCAGTCGTGATTTATTGTTTATAAACAAACTTGCTTTTCCAGAGATGACTGAAGTCTCCATCTCTCCAGACTGAAGCATGAAGTCCAGAGGTTAGGAACAAGACACAAAGGTGAAATAAATGCCCAAGATATGGGCAGCCAGGAACATATATTAATTCCTTGTCAGAGGGAATAGTCTAAAGACACGAAGAAGACAATGCTACATCACTTTCCAAGCAGCAGCTATACCACGTTTTGCAGGATTGTGAGAAATGCCTCCACACCTTATCTCATTCATTTGCTTATAAGCAGCCCCTTGAGTCTCAGTGCAGGAAGAGGTGGAAATACACAATACAAATCACAGAGGGAAGGATTTTGTTACCCTTCATATCTACAGAACACACCAAACCTGCGGACGCTGATCAAAATCCTTTGCCTGAATCTTGGGGCACTCATGTAAAGAGAAAGCTCTTCCTAGGCACTTTCAGAGATCTATGACCTTGTATTCACTATTACAGAGATTATACTATGAGCAAGATAACCCCACCTTACCTACCCTGAGGGTGTCAGTACCCTACCCAGCCTGGACAGGACTCTCCTCCTCCCAGATCTCTAAATAGGTAAGCACAATGGGCAAAGAGTCTGTCTGAGTCCCTCTGTGCTGCATGGGAACCTTTAAACTGCTTTCCAAGGTCAGTCCATAAAGTGTTAAAGGGAGAGAAACTGCAGACTTCTTTCCCCTCTGCTTTCAGGAGCTTTCCATCAATTTTCCTTGTGCCTTTTTCTTTGCTCTGCACTGCACTTCAAATAGAAGCATCTGGATCGAAGAGAATTATCTCTTAACAACAAGTTGGGTTGTAGCACATTTCAAAGACTCAGGTTTTATTAGTCACAGAAGACCTTGTAAAAGTTTGCTTGGGATCATTTTTAACAGCAACCAATAATCCTTCTTCCATCAGCCAATGAAAAACAACCTAACACTCCCCCCCAAGCTCCTGCACAGATGTGTCTTACAGAAATATAGCTATTCTGGAGAAGCAAAAGTGACATTTTTACCAAGCTGGTGGTTTTATCCACAGTAGCTTACACTAATATGGACCTAATTTCCTTCTGAAATCTACCTGAACACTAAGTAAGCTTGATACTCAGTTGCCGTAATACTGTTTGGAGTGGTCAGTAATTGCATTTGTCTTCCCATTGTACCCTTCTGTTCTCAGTCTGCTTAAGGCCAGAGTTATGCTATAATCCCAGAATCTGCTCCTATATGTTCCATGGCAGATGACTGTTTTCATAAAAGTATATTAATACAATATGTTAAACAGCAAGCCTGGAATATTCTTTCACCCCTTCCATCTGCAGAAGCTGAAAAAAAGAAGTAGATTAAAAAGCTGCATTCCCTGCATTGTTAACTGCTTTGGTACCCAGTGACACATTCAGTCTGCTAATCCAAAAGTTACTTCCAGCAGTTTATTAGTAATAAGGAAAGATAATATATGGGGAAAAAGAGGAAGAGGGGGAGAAATTTATTCCAGGCATGCAGTGTTCTATAATTCTTATAAAGCAAAACTGAAAGCTGAGCACATTGAACAGCTTTGAGAATCAAGACACTGCTCTAAGTTCCTAAGTGCAGGTGTAGGAACTTCAGAGACTTGCATAGGATTTGGCCCAATAAACACGATTCTGCTCACTACCGATTAACTTCAATAGAACACTTTATTTTGGTAGAATGAGGTACACAGACAAATGCGAGTAAACTACAGGACATCTCAGAATTCATTTCTGACAAATAAAGATGTTGTAGCTCCCTAATGCCAACAAAAAAAATAGTGTAAAGGTATGAATTTCAGAAATGTAAACCTGAACTGTCATTAAAAATCAATTTTCACGATAAATTTAATTCACATTTCCTAGAGAGCTTTGTAATATCAATGAAAATGCTTTAATAATTGCTGTGCTGGCACAGAGTATAGTGTAAGACATAAAGAGATATAAATTTTTTGTAATTTAGAAGATGTGGAACTAAATGCTGTTTTTTAAAAGAAATCCTTTCTCAGGGAGAAAAATGAACATTGGAGGAGGATGTAATTTATTAGGAATTCTACTCCACCCCCATTTACAAAGACTGCTCTGAAATTAAAACTTTGAGAGATCAGGTTTCTAATTTATTCGCAGAGTTAGAGGGCAGAAAGGACCAGGATCAGGTAGTCTGACCTCTTGAATAACCCAGGCTATTAAATTTCACATAGTTCTTCCTATAGCATAACCTGTGTTGGGCTAAAACATAGTTTCCCTTAAACATTGATTTAAAACACTGGGAAAACACATTCTTGTGTTTCTTTCACATGCTTTTTGGGGAAGGTCAGAGAGAAGGAAAAATGCTGATGGCTTGGATTGCTGTGACATGCCAGTAGAACTGGTAAAGCACGCGATAGTGCAATCTGAACTTGGCATTGCTGAAATATAAACAGTTGGTCTTGTCTGGTAATAAAAGCTGACCAGTTTTCAGGGCGGATACGTATGCTACCTATTTAGCAATATGCTGTTGTGAGCTGTGTTCAAAGGGACCAAAGTGCAGGTATATGCTTCTAAATCTCTCAGTCACATTTGAAAATCCCCTTCTCAAAAGCAAAAAACTAGCTGAGAACCCAGTGCTGAATTTCATGAAGTCAATAGTAGTTTTCTCATTTACACATAATTGAGGTCAGAATTTCAGCCTAGAAGATCAGTTAGCTTTTTGTGATGCTAACCGAGGAACTGTAATATTTGTAGTTTCTGCTTTGCTTCCACAACAGATGTAGTTCATTAGCTTTTACTCCTCCCTTTTTAAAAAAAAATCCTGATCTTGATGTCCCTTTAATTTGTTCCTCCACCAACATGAATATGTGTGATTCTTCCAAATCTAATGTAGTCTCCAATTTTCTTTGATCAACTGTTTATTTGATATTTTAGATTAAACATTCAGTAACACAGGATCGCAGCATCCAGCCTTCCAGGATCCTCCATCCACAATGACCCAAACTCTGATACTGCAATTTATCACAACGCTTTACAGTTTCACAATCCAAACAGCATTTGTTCCACCCACATAATTTTGAATCAGATTTTCAAAGGAAGCTTCCTGAAACCCAGTGACATCACTTTACTCCCTGTATTTGCGAACGCTGCCATTCACCTATGCTCATGCCATGTGATAAGAAATCTCAGGCGATAAGAAGCACAGGTTTAGTCACCTTCCACTTGAGTGTTTATTAACAAATCCCAAGGAGCTAGCAAAATCAAAAAACACTTGGGTTTGTCTGGCCATACATGATAAACATGCACAGCTTTATTGCTCGTGACTCCCCTGTTCTCCAGGGACCAAGATTTTCCCTGTTGTAAATTAGCGTAGATCCACTTGAGTCAATAGATCAAGACTCTGAAGTTCTTCTACTCTCCTTGCTGCTCTGTTTTTTTTGTTCCCTGATAAAATTACCCACATTTTACTTTATAATTTTATTATAATGAATTAAGAAAATAAGAAATGTAGATAAATTTGGGTTCCATATTTTCTGGGAAAATGGGTACTTCTGCTGATGCTTTCCACCTTTTTTGGAAAAAAAAATAATAATAAAAAAATCTCAAATTTCCTGAACTCTAAGCTGTTTTTAAGAAATAGCTATCAATTACACAATGATTTTCAGCAGGTACAAAAATCCAAACTTCAACTTTCCTGGGTCACCTATTCTACCAATGTTTCCATTTGCCCTGTGATCTCCTGCTAATGATAAGGACAGTTATAGCACTGTTCTTTTTTCCTAACAATAAACAGAAGAGACCTGGAAGGGAAATTCAGATGTGTGCCTGCCTTGAACACTACTGTCAGCAAGATGCAGAAGCTGGCAGACTGGATCAGCCTGGTGGTCCATCTAGGTCAGTCTCCTGTCTCTTTCTTTGTTTTAGAAATTATTTTATGTTCTGAGGCATTAAAACAAACATCTCCTTCAGCCACTTTGTAATCAATAATATGGTTACTCTGGAAGTTCTCATTACTCCTGACGTCAGAGCTACTTTGTGCCAATCACTTCTACCGATTGGGTTAGTTTATTAATTTGCCAAAGGAATGATTGTCTCATCTGTGTGTATTTCTCTTGATGTTGTGCTGAAAACCTGTCTTCCATTCAGTTTCAACTAACTACTTTTAGTACTGTCTCTATCATTATTCTTGAACTGTTTTTTTTTTTTAAAGATCACGGGTTTCTATTTTTCCTTGTTGGTTCCCTTTGGACACTCCTTTTTCCTTAACTGTTTCTGTTTCAAACCACCTTCTAAGAAAATGCCTTTATAAACACCAGTCCAGCCCTTAGCTATGAAGCTGACAGCCTTCTCTGATAAGCAATACAATTTGTATAAACAATGCAATTTGGAGAAAATTGTTTTAGTTTTATGAAACTGTTTTAAATTCCCCTGCCATTTACACAATTGTCCTGGCTTTTATTTTGCATTAGAATTTTGGTTCTCATTATTCGCTATTCTTTTAAATGTACTGTACGAGCAGGGTTCAAACAATAACAAAACGGCTCTTTTCCCCATTTCTCCTGTTATTTGCACTCCCAGATCAAACTCCTTCTGAAATAAAAATAATGGTCTGCAAGATAGACATTCTGCTGTTTTAAACTACCCATCTCTTAAAAAGACACATTTGCCTCTGCTGAGCATCTTATGTGGACTACAGTCTTAGAAATTCCATCTTTAAAGCTTAATGCCAAAATCCAGCACAAATTACTCTTGCTAGAAGCAAGGTTCTTGCTCTTTCCTCAAGTAATGAATTACCTCCTGATTTTTCTAGTTATTTCAAAATATCCTTTTCAGATGGGTATGCCAGGGGCTAGTCCTAAGAAAACCCCCATTAGTGTTTTTACAGTTGCAAATTTTATTTTGCTCCAGTGCCTAATGGTGATATGGAAATTGCAATTGTTGCTTGTGGTGTGTGTTAACCTTTCTCTCATCATTACTTAGGAACAGAAAGCCTTTGGTATCTGTCTCAAATGAGAAGATTATAGGTCTGTTAGTACACATTCCAGAAGCACCCTTTCTGTGGGTATTAATAACTAAGCATATCCAGTTGAGTACATTAATCATTAACCTCAAAAACAGTGACTCAGCAAGGTACCAGAGCATACTCGTGTCTGTAAGGAAAAAAAAAGGGCAAAAAAAGAAGCTATTTTCTCACACCAGATGCCAGGCAAGAAGTGTTTCTAGAGGAAAAGCTAACAGGCAGCCTAAGAACAAATGTTCATGGCGGTCTGTGGTATCCTTCCCAGTAAGATGACTTGAAACACTCAGCTGGAGGCAAGAACACACCGGAGAGAGAACTTCCTGAGCATCTGTCTGAGGTTTTGTGTAACAGTAAGGTCTACCTGCCCTCTCTCCCAAATCAATCAAGGTTGCTGGAAATGCTGCTGCTAGATCCGACCCAGAAAGGGGATAATTTGCCTGTATTGTACCCAAGAAGATGACCAGTGATTTCTAATACTTGATATAAATATTACACAGAAGAAAAATGTTTTGCAAGGGAGGATGAGTTAGATGAATAGGTTTTAATCTTATTTTCTTCAGGAGACATGCAAATCTAGGGGTTTATTTCTACAAAGAATGTAAAATAAATCATGTATTGTTTCTGTTTTCCACATACGTGCATTCAAGAAGAAAACAGACTGAGCAGACTCTCAGCCATGCAATGAATGTCTGCAGAAATGTACCCAACTACAGGTCTCTTAAGTCACTTTAATGGTGATGGATGTGCAGGAAACTATAATCAATTACATTGCCCTGAAAATTACATAGTTATTTTCCAAAAAAACCCAACAGGTAACAGTTGTTTGATACAGTACAGCTTAATATTTCTCAGAAGACAGAGACCTTGTAATATTTGAGCTTGCCTGTATGCACAAATTGTATCGTTTCAACAATATCTATACAGCTTCTTCCATATAGTCAGATTATACAGATCTGAAAGGCGGCTGTGCGTAGACAAGAACCTGAAGCAAGGCAGAGAAATGCAATTTTTAAACAGAAAAAAATCTGAATAGGGAGATCTTAGGTCAGATCTAGGAGGTGATGTTCTCTATCTAGATATTTGAGAATGTTTAAGAACTAGCCATGTGTCCCTGCAAGGAGCAGCATGGCCTTCTGTAAGGCACACTCTCACACACTATTGGATTACTGACAGCTTTGTGCTTCCTCCTCTTCTGGTTCACACCTGTATGGAACAGCTTAAATGTCACTGCATGCTGCCCAGGAGATGTGGTGTGGAGGTGGCAAAGCTGTCATTTGCCCTCTGGAAAGAGGTGGTGTATCTGATTCCTAGTATTGTGCATAACCACTTAATACTCATAGAAAATAGATTAAGAATGTTACTTGATCAGTGGCCTCAGTGTTAGGGTACAGAGTAAACAACTTATTATACAATCAGGCAGAGCATCTTCCCCTGAGAGTCAGAGCAGCCTAGAGGGAGACTACTGGAAAAATACACACCCTGATGCTCTCAGCCTGTGTTCATTCCGCTTGTTGTGGTCCTGCTTGTTATCTTGATGGAGATGTGATTAACAGCTAAAGGCAAACTGTGTACTCCAAGACAAGGTTCTTGTAGCGATGGAATATTAAATGATTACCCTTTCTCTTTTTTCCCCTCCTAACCTCCCTCAATATGTTTCAAACTGTGCAGTAATCTAATCATCTGGTAGACAGAGGAAAGTTAATGTTGCACTTCTAGAGCCCCTCTTCTCAATCCTGAACATTAAGACTCCACAGGCTGTTCTCTTCCTGACCTTGTTCCTTGCTCCCTTACTATCCTTTTTCCGTCTTAGCAAATTTAATCCTCCCAGGTCTCTGCTCCTAATGCTTTCCCCTGGAAGCCAGACCAAACAGCTCCCTTCATGCATCTTTTTCCTTCCACACCTCTTCCTTCAGCTGGTTCCCCTGGGCAAGGAGACAAAAACATCAGGTGGGAAGGGTGACCATAAGAATGAGCTCAAGAAGCAAACGTGTTGGTTCCACAGCCCTTTTGTGTCCTGAGGTGGTGTAGGCAACGTGCCCCAGCGGGGCCCTTCCATGCAACTGCACTGGGAAATCTGAAGTAGGGAGACAGGGATAAGGGAGGTAAATGGCCACAGAGCACCAGGAAAGGGTGGTGTGAAAGACAGGTGAGCTGCAGGTGGCCAGACCCCCCCCCCCCCCCCGGGAGCAGCAGGTAAATCATGGAATCGCTTGGTTGGAAAAGACCTTTGTGATCAACTGTACCTGTCCACTACTAAACCAGACCCCTGAGCACTTTATCTACCTGTCTTTTAAACAGCTCCAGGGATGGGGACTCAGCTGCCACTGGCATGGCCCCACCTCAAGTACTGTGTGCGGTTTTGGGTGCTGCAGTATAAAAAAGGGTATCAATCTACCCGAGAGCGTCCAGAGGAGGCACAAAGCTGGTGAAGGGTCGGGAGGGGAAGCTATATAAGGAGCGGTGGAGACCATTTGGTCTGTTCAGCCTGGAGGAGACTCAGGGGGTCACCTCATCTCTGCCTGCAGCTGCCTCACAAGCGGAGGAGGAGCAGGCACTGAGCTCTTCTCTCTGGTGACCAGGGACCAAGGATAAGACCCATCCGAGGGAAGAGCAGGGAGATGCCGGGGAGGGTCAGGTTGGACATGAGGAAAAGTTTCTTCCCCCAGAAGGTGGTGAGGCTTCCCCAAGGGAAGCAGTCACAGCCTGGACAACAGTTTGGACAACGCTCTCAGCCCCACGGTGTGACTGTTGGGGTGTCCTGTGCAGGGACAGGAGTTGGACTCCATGATCCTTGTGGGTCCCTGCCAACTCAGGACATTTTCCGAGTCTCACTGTTAGAAGGCCGCGAGGCGCGCGCGCCCCTCGAGGGGCAGCGGGACGGGACAGGGCGAGCCTGAGGGGACCGCACGCACCGCCCCCGCGCCCGCCTCCCAGTGCGCATGCGCAGTGCGCATGCCCGCAACTCGTTTTGCGCGGCCGCGCGCCTCGTTTCACGCGGCGGGGAGCGAGGAGGAGCGGGCGGGGCGGCGGCGGCAGCAGCAGCCACAGCCACGTGACCGGCGCGGGTGCTGGGGGCCGGCACCGCCATCCGCCCCGCGCCGGGCTGGGCTGGGGGCGCCGCGGCGTCTCCCTCCGCTGAGCCGGGGCGGGGTCTCCCTCCGCCGAGCCGGGGCGGGCTGAGGGGCATGGGGCAGGGCTGCGCTCCCCTGCCTCCCCGCCGGGGCTCGAGGGGCAACGGCACCGGTGCTGTCCCCGCCGGAGCTGTCTGAGCCGCCGCTGTATTTTTCATTGTTACTGTTGTTCTTTTGGGGAGCGGGCGGCCCCCCGCCCCGCTCGGGTCTATTGTCACCACTGCATCCACTCCCCGCCACAATTAACCCGATGAATGTGCTATGATCGATACTTATTAACAGCCAGGGGAGTGGGCGTGTTTGGGGCCGCTTTTTTCCTTCCCTTTTATTCCCCCTCTTCCCTTTTTCCCCTTCCTATTTTTTTCTCTTTCCTTTTTCCTTCTTTTCTCCTTCCCTTTTCTTCCCCCTTCCCTTTCCCCCGCTTTTCTTCCCCCCGCTTTTCTTCCCCCCCTTTCCTTTTTTATCTTTCCTTTTTTATCCCTTTTTTCTATTTTCCTTTCTCCCCTCTCCTTTCTCCCCTCTTTCCTCTTCCCCCCCTTTCCTTTTCCGTCCCTTCTCCCCCTTTCCCCTTCTTTCCTTTTTCCTTCCCTTTCC